>JAQFZH010005333.1:0-10712 GCA_034695485.1 Entomobrya nivalis
TTATGCACTTATTTTAACCTCCATTTCATGTGACAAGCACCTCCAAATTAGCTTCACTATCAAATGCTATGCGCCTCTATAAGAAATAACCACATCACATTTCTAGCGTCATTTTGAATATTTAGCCAACAAACTACGATCCGAACAGTATGTGATGTTTTATTGTTTTGATGAATAGTAATAAAAAATCTCATCTTTAATACAATTTTAAATTATACCCTCGGGACATGAATTTGTCATAAAGTACTCTTCATTGCAATTGCTTGCTTTAACTTATATAGCATACTAGAAGTTAGCAAGCACGCTCACGCGTGCTTTTTAAGAAGGGTTTAGAGATAGAATTAGAAAATGTCTCAAGCTAACCGAGTAAAATGTCCCCAGTTAACCCATTAAAATGTCCCAAGTTAACCCAGTAAAATGTACCAAGCGAACCCTGTAAAATGATCCAAGCTAACCCAGTAAAATGGCCCAAGCTAAAATGTCCAAAAAATGCAAAGTTGCGGAATCGGAAACAGTTACGGAATCTGAAACTGCAAAGTTGCGGAATCGGGAGCAGTTGCGGAATCGGGAACAGTTGCGGAATCGGAAACAGTTGCGGAATCGGAAACAGTTGTGGAAACTGCAAAAGTTGCGGAATCCGAAAATTCCAAAGTAGTGAAATCGCCATAGAGTCCTCTGCCTTAAAATTGTTCGTGTCTAAACATTTGCCGCGCCTTAATATTTTTGCCTTAACGTATTCTGTTGCTTAACATCTTAGTGCCTTAACATTTGCTTCACCTAAATATTTTCAGTGCCTTAACATTTCCTGTGCCTTAACATTTGATTTGCCTTAATATTTCCTGTGCCTTAACATTTGCTTTGCCTTAACATTTTCTGTGCCTTAACATTTGATTTGCCTTAATATTTCCTGTGCCTTAACATTTCCTGTGCCTTAACATTTGCTTTGCCTTAACATTAGATTTGCCTTAACATTTTCTGTGCCTTAACATTAGATTTGCCTTAATATTTCCTGTACCTTAACATTTCCTGCGCCTTTACATTTCATGTGCCTTAACATTTCCTGCGCCTTAACATTTCATGTGCCTTAACATTTCCTGCGCCTTAACATTTCATGTGCCTTAACATTTCCTGTGCCTTAACATTCTCTTTGCTTTATTTTTGACGTGCCTTAACATTCTCTCTGCTTAACTTTTTGTGTGACTTAACATTCTCTCTGCTTTACTTTTTGTGTGCCTTAACATTCTGAAGTGGGTCCGGACACCGATGGCACTGTATATTAATATAGATGTCGAGCCTGTTGTGACAATCTGACAGTGTTGCTAGTTACCACACCAGAGCCATATTAAAAAAAATTAGGTGCTGCAATAACTTTGAAATTTTATTTATGTAAGTATACTTACTTCAGATGCACTATCATATTTTTAGAGGCACTACATAACTCCAATGGATTGGTGGTAGCAAAAAAATTACATATCGATCCGTTATTAACTCGGTTATAGAGACGAAAAATGTAAAGTGACATTACGTGCCTGTCAAAAATCTACGGTATAAGTTAGGCCAAAGTGCGTTAGTGAGTATGATGATTTACAAAATATATCGTCGATCGTTTACATTTTCACTTGTTTTCTTAATTTTTTATTTGGTTGCAACATAAACTGTCATGTATAGCAGTACAAGAATTAACATCACTACAAATAAGGTACCCTAATCAATACAAGGACCGACATTAGCAGTTGAAAAACATGAAAAAGCCCGAAATTCTTCATCAGTTTCCCCAACCGAGACGATTTTAGCAGGTCCTGGACAATGATTTCCATCGCTGGTAGAACATATTATGTAATTTACTATACTGTGGTAATAATTTCCATTTGGTAGGTAAATTAATGGGTAAAGGGTAAGAATTTGGAATTCTGGGAGCACTTCGGCCTCGTCGACACATACAAGTATACCTTCCAAAAGCCTGACAAAACACGAGTTCCTTTCATAAACATTATTGTTATTAATTACATCCACAACTACATTATATTCCGCTAAAAATGTGACATAAAAAATGTCACAAGATCCTAGATACGATGCTTTGCTGTCCACCACAGTTGGCTTTAAAAAGACTTGATACGTCGCAGGGTCTTTGGGTCTGTCTGGAAGAATACCAAACTCTTCTTTCCTACACCATGTCAGGATTTTAACAGTCGCCTGTGACTTGATGCACAAAACCCCACGCCGTGTGACTGTGGGCTGTCCTTTACTGCTCCCAAACGTATCTCTCCAACGGTTACACCACAATTCTATCTTATCAGCATCTATGTCTTCGTTTCTGAACCATGCGCTTTGTCAAAATTAAAAAAGTTATTAGGCCCTGAAACAATGTAGAACAAGTGTAGCTATAGTATAAAGCAAGTACCTTGGACTATTTCTTCTACTGTATCCTCTGTTCCGCCGTTGAAACCCAGTAGCCATTCCCAGGATAAGGAATAGTCCAACAATAAGTAAAACTTTCATGTTTAGATGTATACGAGAACTGTGAATGTAAAGTGACACCAAATTAATTGATTTGCTAAATGATTGATAATAGTTTATGTTAAGTTTTACATTTCTAATAAAAATGAATGCAATTTTTATAAATACCTTAAATAGAATTCTTTTAAATCGAAGGACACTTTAGATCACAACTCAAAGTTCATGTATAACTTTAAAAGAGAACTCGGCCAATAATTTGCTTTAATATTTATGGTAATCTCCGCCTTTATTGTGTCCAAGTTTTTAAAATGGTTATAATTTACAAGTTTTAAAAGCCACGTCGCACAAGTGGAAAGTTATATTCTGTGATGCAATATTACGCAAACTTCTTTCGCAAAGTATTTTCTGTGAACCGAATTTTACACAATAGACAATTGCAGTTTCACAAATTTGTTGTTTTGTAAAATTGTCACTGAAACAATAGCTAATAAAAATATTTCAAAGTCTCCAAATTAATACTTTCCAAACGAAGAATTGTACTAAATAACCCAAATCAAAGTTTTTCAAAGAATGACGATAAAAAATATGATCTATGTGATTGAATGAAGTTCAAATTGAATTATGAGAACTGATATTTAAAAATACTTCAAAATTATTCACTTGAAAGATTCATTTGTAAGTGCACATTTATGCATCCAAAACTGAAGATGATATTATTTCAACGTCGACAAAATTCTTTCTTAAATGTACCGTTACACGATATATAATCGTGATCACAAAGATGTCGATAATTATCGTGATATTTGCTGAAATGGGGCCAATTTTATTTAAATTATGATTAACTAATTAAACTTAATTAAGCTGATAATTTTATGATCATTAGCGGTTTCCTAACTGTAGTTAGAATCAGAATTTCTCAAAGTATAATTATTGTGATTTATGCTGAAATTAGGCCAATTCTGTTTTAATTATGATTAACTAATTAAACTTAATTAAGCTGATAATTATGTTCATTAGCGTTTTCCTAAATGCAGTTAGAATCAGCATACCTCAAAGTATAAATGTACTGATTTTTAATGAAATTGGAAAAATTTTGTTTGAATTATAATTTACTAATTAACCTTTATTAAGCAGTTAATTAAGATAATTAGTGTTAGGTAATTAGGATCAACATAAATTAAACCATAACTTGTCATTTTTGCTGAAATTTGTATAACCATAATTAGCTAATTATACTTAATTAAGCAGTTAAATAATTTATTATGCATGAGCACAGTATTTTTTCAATGTTGAATGTATTTTTATGTCTTTTGTTTTATGACCAACTATTTTTTAAATAGTGAATGCATCAAATGAACAACCGAACCCAAGTCTGTTCTCTGCCATTATTGACCGTTGGAATTTGGGTGGCAGAACATGATAATAATGATGTACTTGATGTATTTGAATGATTTATTTTGAATCAGGACCTAAACCGTTATTTTTCTGTAAGTCCAAAACTTTTTGTTGTAGAAACGCCTAGTTGGACCCAAAAGATAAGGTGGTAGCATTGTAAGCGTCTGACTTATGGCGATTTAAAGCTAAAAATTAAAATTTGCGGAAAAATGTTATAAAAAGCATATTCCACATACTTTATTTCTGTGTTTCAGATAACATCAAATTAAGCACTTTTTCAAAAAAAATTGTACTGTGATTTTTCTTGCAAATTGTTTTTATGTGAATAATCTCCAGTAAATTGGGTTTCCCAAATTTAAGGATGGGATTGTACGGGAAAATCCGTTTTTAAAATGGTATTGTCATAAGGAAATAGAAACCAAATGCCAATGTCGACGCCTCCACTATCATCATCACCGTTCATTTCACAGTTTCTCATCAAATTAATCGCTCGTCTACTTGGAATTTCGTCCGTATCCCCAATTCCAATCCGAGGAAAAATAGTCTGTTGCTTCATTCCACTGTGTAAACTTTTGAAGAGTTCGCCGAGCAAACGGCCTCTATCCCAAAGCCCTGGTGAAAAAGCGCCTTCATGCTAATCAGCGTCAATTTTTGAACCTTTTAATATCGTGAAAAAATATTCACTAGCAAGATTAGCTCTTGAAAATTAACTTCCAAGATGTCTACATCAGAACCAAAGTTTAGAAGCACTCCGTTTTGTTTGGTAGTAGATACGTTTTTGTATAAAGGGCATTTTTGGGGTGTACTTGGAAGGGCTGGTGCTTGACATGATGTTTTGATTAGAATGGGTGGCTCTTTGATAATGAATGGAATGAGAATGGAGGTCAAAAGTAATTTTGACTATTTTTTGATTTCGGGGTTGCTATTTTGAATAGTGACGGTTTTTGTAGGCAAGTCACGGAAATGAGTGCATCTACTTTGTAAAGGACTCAGCGGTGGAAGTTGAAGGCTTGTTGCAATTTGACTCTTCAGCAGAAAGGTTGGTTACATTAGTCAATTGAACGTTTCTATAATTTGAGAGAAATATTTGGGACAAAATGTTTTCTGGAAAGATTGCCAATTAGGGTTGTGTAAGTTGAGAGCCTATAAATATTAATTTAGTTATGCGCTCGTAGTATGGTCTATCATCATACGTTTTTATAAACAAAGTGAAAACCCCTCCTTGTTAAATTGGGGCAAATCGAGGCACAATGTAGTTGACAGCCAAAAGATCGATTTGATTGTCTTGTGCGTTTTCAAATATAGTTCAATCATTATGTCTAAACATTAAGCAGTAATTTTGTATTTTAAAAGCGATTTAAATAGTTTTACTCTGAGTACCTAAAGTATTATTGGTCTGTTTTTGCTTCACTTGCCATTTTATCACGCCCTGTTCGTGCCAGATAAGTTTACGAGTGCAGTACGCACATTTATGTTATGTATGTGTAAACATTTTATGACAATGTAAATAGGTATGTGTATAAATCTGTGCATTTGTTGCACTTGTGTACATTCCAATTATTACATTTTTGCACTGCACTGCGTAGTGTCTAAAATAGCCAGACAACGACATTTTTCTCAAATAAGTGTTCTGCTGACTGACAAGCAGAACCAAAGATTCTAAAGTTGAATAACTTTTTCAGGAGATACTTTATTAACTCTCGTACATTAAGATTAGAGCCCCAGTAAAGTTTACATTGTGATGATTTTGTTGAAATTACATTTAGTGCACTTTTCTCTGTTTCTTGTTTACTTACTCGAATGAAAAACAAAACCGGAAATGTACTGGAATTGGGCTTTTCTGCTTACTAGACATAAATCTCGTTTGGTTTTCGCACTAAAAGCAGAAAAAAATCAACAATTAAAGGCAACGGGGTTGACATACACTTACTTATATGAATTAACGTTATTTAGCTTTGGTTTTGCAAATCACATGAAATACATGCTACATGCATGCTAATTGCTAAAATCTAGTTTAAAGCAGACAAATCCATTTAATTTGTAAGCTTGGAATAAAATTGCATGACAATTAGCTAGCAGGGATTTTTGAGAAACTTTAGGTTGCAGTAAATTGATGCTTTTTCACCACACTCTATATTAAATCTTTAAAGCAGTTTTAGCATTCATATGTAAATTGACTACGATGACTTTGTCAATAATTTCCAGATTAACATGAACAAAAGAGTAAAAAAGTCATCATCAGCTAGCTAGAAAATCAACCCTTTGATATTTAAATTATTTTTCTCTTTCATCTTTTGTAGTCATAAGTCAGCCTAACTTAAGAATTTTGGAATTGTACGTGTTCCTGCATTTAAAAAAAAATTCACAAAATTATAACATGAATAATTGCAGATTACTGCGCAATTTACATCCAAATATGATCATAATCAGAATCCATCTTGATTCAGCCTTAATGGATTAGAATTCACTTTTTTCAGTTAATTATTGCACAGAAGTTAATTATCATTTAAAAATTAATTTAAGATTTAGAAGTAAAATTAGCTTATTTTGAAAATGCCGTGTCCTACAGGTAACACAGCAAAACAAATCAAAAGACTTTCAGAAGTCCCCAGCGTTCCCGAATCCACCACATCATCCAGTGGAAAAGGAGGAGAATCCTCAAAAGAAAAGTTTAATTGGCAGTGGTATGATCCCCCAGAGGATGGCCTCTTTGCCAGTTTTTGTGATGACACAAGTCTTCATGGAATCCAGTACTTGGGGCAGCAGGGCCGTCACATGTTTGAAAGGTTAGTAGTCAAAATTAATATTTTTAATTAATCACTTCAAAAATCCTCAAAGGTTAAAATTAATTACATATTACACTATTTTATTAGAATATTTTGGTTTCTGGCATGCCTCGCTGCTACTATTTATGGCACTGTATTTATCTGGCGAATGTGGAACGAATATATTGAGATGCCGATTGTCACCGTTTTTAATCCAACTGAAAAGACTATTGCGGAAATTCCCTTTCCAGCGGTTACCATTTGCAGCGTGAATAACATAAGAAAATCAAGGAGTGGGGACTACGTTAGGTATTAAACTTCCAAAATAAATTTAAAGTTAGTTTTAATTTTATATATATTTTTAATCAACTCGGTTCTCTGGTTTCATTATGTACAACAGAGAGGCTACCAGAAACCTGACCGTTAAAGACCCAAAACTCCAAACCTATTACCGCGACGCCTACCTTCAAACCCTGGCGTCAATTAATGACGTCAATCACATATGCGAGTCAAAGAAAACATTTTCCGAACGATTTACTTGGGATATTCCTCAAATTGAAAAGTTGGCCAGCGTTGAAGCGGACATTGAGAAAAATAGGAATATGGTGGAATTTTACATGAATCCAACCAAGACATTGCGAAAGGTAAATAAAATATTTCATTTTAATCAGGAAAATAACATTGTCTTAATTATGAAATATATATACATATATGTCTTTTGAAATATAATTAGGGATCGCAGCAGTGCCACGAAATGATTTTATTTTGCATTTGGTTGGACGAGATCCGAAACTGCTCCGAACTTTTTCAAGAAATTGAAACCGACTTCGGTATCTGCTGTACATTCAACATGATTCCCATAACCTTACTGAAAAAATATCAATACCGAGGCGACGCCAAAGAAGATCCCAAGAAAATTGAAGACTGGAAGAACTCGGATATAAACTATGATAACCTAATGTTTGATAAAGATCTGGAAAAGGATGCTACTCGTAAGTATCCCCGTAGACAATTGTATCCTGGAAGATCAGCGGGATTATCCTTTCTACTGGACCCTGAATTGGAGGAGTACGACTGCCCCAACATAGACTCGGAAGGATTTTTGGCAAGTGTAAATGTACCTTTGGACTTTCCAAGAATGAGGGATAGCAATGGGATCGCTGTACCAACTAACTCAGAAGTTTTTATTAGCGTCCGACCGGAAGTTACCATGTCTGATGATTCAGTTCATGATTATGAATTGGTTAGGATGAAATTTAAGGAAATGTAATTATTTATTCTGCGAATTAATTAATTAATGATGGTTAACTTTACAGGACCAACGTCGTTGTTACTTTGGCGGGGAATTTAAGCTGGCTCATTACACAAAGTACACTTCGTCTAACTGCATGGATGAGTGCATTGCCAATACGACTTATCAAGAGTGCAAATGCAAGCAGCATTACATGCCGCGTAAGAATCTTCAATCTTAATTAAATGAATTGTCGGTGAATCGCTGAAATATATTTTTATTAATTATTTTTAACCAGGTGGAAAAAATGAGTCGTTATGTAAAACAAATCAGCATAAATGCACGGAACAAGTTAGAAGTAAGCTTGCATTTTTATTTGATTGGTTTGATTGATATTCTTTGAGTTTAAATTGGAATGAGTATATTATATTTTAATTTTGAAATAGAACGGATTATCCAGACAGGCTTGAATAAAGAGTGTAGCTACTGCCTACCAACTTGTACGGAAATAGAGTACCTCACAGAAACGACTTATTTGGGAATACGGGAGAAATCCATGACCAACTTGATACAACAGTATCCAAACTAGTAAGCATTTGAAAACGCATTGTTAATTAATAATATTAGACAGTAGATTAATTAAATGATTTTTTCAAATTTGTAGTAGCACATTCCAGAACCTTTCCATTGTGCATGTATACTTTAATGTGGACGCGATTTACCCCAGACTAAGGAAAGAGTTGACCTCGACAATCGACTTGTTATGTAAGAATGATATTTTAAAAAATGAACAATTTTGTATTTTCTTTTAAATCATTGATTTTTAAATCATTTTACACATACAGCCAATGCAGGAGGTCTACTAGGTAAACGTTATATTTAACATTTTAAATAATCATTTTTATTTAGTAGACAATTCTTAAATAATTATGCATGTTTTTTTTTAATTTAAAGGATTCTGTATGGGCTTCAGTGTACTCTCAGTTCTGGAATTTGTCTACTACTTAACCATTCGCATCTTCTTAAAGTTTTGGCTTGCAAGATCCGAACGGAAGAAGGGTGGATTTTTTTATAATTATAATCATATCATAATCATTGCCATTATACTTATTGTTATCAGCATTGTCACTTATTATCTGAGGAAAGTTATTGCTCGCTCGGCAACATAAGGCGAAATAAAAACTTATAAAATGTAGTGCACCTTTAATATAGCTTAAACGCATGTAATTTATTACCATTTTTACCATACGCACAAATTTTCAACTTTTAGCACTATTTTTTATACTTGCATCCACACTAAAACGTATCAACTCTGTACTAAAACTAAATCCGTATGCACCTGCTATCTATAGCGTATAAGGTTTAGATGGTATATCGACCCTATACAAAAAAATATCGAAGCACTTTCAACTTCCGTTTTTTATTGTGTGTTGGAAAGTTGGAACCAATGCATCTATTTTACGCGTCAGGTAAAGCAAGCATTAAAGCTGTCTAGTCTGTCTACTGTATTCATAGTTACATGTTTATGTTTTTCATTATATTCTCTGCCCCTGCCCACTCGGTTATTGTAAAGTTTTGTAATTGAAGTAGCAACAGCAACACAGGTGAGCCGTTCGTTCGTTCGTGCTCTGCTCTAGCTCTGCTCTCAAAAGTTCTTATCAAGATTATACACAGCTCAACAAAAGCAACGGTTTTGTTGTTATATTGGAATGCGGAACATTTTCCTATATATTCCAATTTTATATACAATTTCACCTTTAATTCCACGTTCCGCATGCGAAATAAATTGTGTACAAAAAAAGTAAACTGAAAAAGTCAATATTTTTATGCGTGATAAACGCTACATCAATTTTACTACTCATATGACATGATCATGTATGTATATGTCCATATGCGCTTTATGTGTAAACGGTATATATAGTGTATAGTATATAATTTTTAACGCTTTTTCTTTAACCGTTATAATGCGTGTTATACCACAACTCAAGTTTACTATAAAACTTTTCAAGCTGATGTTCGATTTTCCCGTTTTTATACCTCACTCACATCATCACATGACATCCTATACCATGCTGACTTGACTTGAGTCATTAAGAGTTGAAACACATACTTAATTTAATAATATTGCTTTGTTAGGAGGTTCGACATCCAAAACAGTTTGATTTGGAACTCCAACCCTAACGCATCAACTCACTCTTCGAACTCGAACACTGTATTTTGGCATAGCTTACCTTACAGAATAGTGTTACTGCTTTGATTACTTATTCATCGTTTTATATTATGCCTTCTCACACACACACGCTATTCATTATATGCCAATTGTAAAGCCAGCCAGTTTGCTGTTTTGACATCTACATATTTTAGCAAGTGGAATGGTTTTGGTATAGTGTCAGTTTTGGTAAAAAGCCTTAATTACATTGTACACGGATACGTGCAAAGGATACGCATTCACAATCCATATTACCGAATCATGTAACAATCAAGATGAAATTATTGATTGTTATCCACACAATCCACATCCACCTTCCATTGTGCTCATTGGGCAGCAAAAAATATTGACACATGAAAACTCTCCTGACGCTAGTAAGTTGAGTTAGTTGAATAGTTGGCTGGTCGAGTGTGACTTGACATTTAACAGCTTTTTTATAAATTCAAAATGATTTGAAAAAAATAGCAGTTTAAAATGGAAAGTGAATTTAACAACTCGAGAATACGTTTATACTCACCTTCACCTGCACCAGTAACTCAAGCAAGTTATGCTGCTGGGTCGGGAGGAGGCGTCCCTTATTTAAAATCATTTCCAGGAATAATTCGAGTTTTAAGTGTGCTTTTAAGTGGGATATCTTTAATTTTAGTGCTTATCG
>JAQFZH010005334.1:0-10711 GCA_034695485.1 Entomobrya nivalis
ATATTGTCCATTCTTCAGGTCTATCTTCATTGCGTATTCCCAAGTCATCATCTTCAATACTTACTGCGACCTCTTCGCCGTCTTCTATTGAAACGTTGATAACCGGATTATTTATTGGTGAAAGTATGATCGACTGATTATCAACATCTATTTCGTTTCGCCTCTTGTTCTGTGTTGCATCATCTTCATCTTCAATACCCTTATCTGCCAAATTAACATTGGGGTTTTGAACGTTTTCATCCAATATATTATCTTCTGCCAAATCGATACTGGGATCGCGTACATTTTCATCCAATATCTTATCATCTGCCAAATTGAGATTTGGGTCTTGAACGTTTTCATCCAATATATTATCTTCAACCAAATCGATATTGGGATCTCGTACATTTTCATCCAATAGATTGTCATCTGCCAAATTGACATTGGGGTCTGGAACGTTTTCATCCAATAGATTATCATCTGCCAAATCGATACTGTGATCGCGTACATTTTCATCCAATATCTTATCATCTCCCAAATTGAAATTGGGGTCTGGAACGTTTTCATCCAATTTATTATCATCTGCCAAAATGATATTGGGATCTTGAACGTTTTCATCCAATTTATTATCTTCTGCCAAATCGATACTGTGATCGCGTACATTTTCATCCAATATCTTATCATCTCCCAAATTGAAACTGGGGTCTGGAACGTTTTCATCCAATTTATTATCATCTGCCAAAATGATATTGGGATCTTGAACGTTTTCATCCAATTTATTATCTTCTGCCAAATCGATACTGGGATCGCGTACATTTTCATCCAATTGATTATCATCTGCCAAAATGATATTGGGATCTTGAACGTTTTCGTCCAATTTATTATTATCTGACACATTATTAGTGGGTTCTTGGACGTTTTCATCCAATAAAGTGTCATCTGCCACATCGATAGTGGGATTTGCAACGTTATCATCCAATACATAATCATCTGAGAAATTGATATTGGTATCTGGAACGTTTTCCTCCAACATATTGTCCCCTGCAAAATCTGTTTCGGGATTTGGAATATTTTCATCCAATACATGAGCATCTTTTATTTCAGCGTTTTCGGGAACCAGATTACTATCTTCAACTTTAAGCTTTTGTTTAGTCGAATTAATGTCAAAGTCATTGCTTTCATCAACCTGATTATTTGTATCAACGTTTCCATCAACTAAATGACCATAATCATCGTTTAATTTTAACAAGTCAATGTTTGCATCTACCAAATTGCTTTCTTCATGGTTGTCGCTTGGTAAAAACAAATTGTTTTCCATCGGAAGGTTGCCATTACCAACACTACTATTGTTATTTGGACTTTTTAGACCTTGCCTACTAACGCTAGGCAAAGCGTCATCGTTGTGACCGCAATCTGATGTACCCCAACTGTCTGGATCACTTAAAGTCCCGGGTCCACTCCAACTTTCAAGTACGCTCCCAGTTTCAGAATAACTTAATGGCGTACCAGTTGTCAAGTCT
Source organism: Entomobrya nivalis (assembly GCA_034695485.1). NCBI lineage: Eukaryota > Metazoa > Arthropoda > Collembola > Entomobryomorpha > Entomobryidae > Entomobrya > Entomobrya nivalis. The sequence goes on from JAQFZH010005334.1 coordinate 1,500, forward strand.
ACGCCGTCAATGTTTCGCTCGTTCTCGATGTCAGGAAATAAGCTAATAGTGGTTCGATCTTGAATTTCTTCCTTTAAAGGTTGTATCTGCCCCTCGTGATGAGTTTGGGTTTCACCCCATGTCTCATTGGAATTTTTCCCATTGATACGATTTGCTTGCTCTGAAGTCGTGTCTTTGGTTTGGACGTTGTTGTTGGGGTTTCTTGTGAATGCTACAAAACCGGAGATGTCCCCAAAGGTTTCCTCAGCAATGTTTCTTCGTGACATATTATGATCCTTTTGGATAAATGTTAAATACGATTTCGAATATTAGTTTAATCTGCTAACGATGAAAACGTGTCACAATTCATTACATTCCATGACTTAAACTGGTTAACTGTAGCTTAAACAGCAGTTTTTGTTCTAAAAACTGCAAATGTCATATTTCAAACGCATGACAGTTAAAAAATACAACGAATTTTCAAAAAAATATTTTCAAATTTTGTCCATCGATTATAGGCTTATAAAGGCATAATTATTATTATTTTGAATTGATTTCTGTCTGATATATTGTAGCCCAAGAGTGCATGACACCCTTTTCATTTTATGATAAAGCGTAACCTTCTATTTTAATTTATGCGAAATTACATTCCATGTTCCATTTTTAATTGAATATATGAATATATTTGTCGTGTGTTTTAATACGCAGCGGCAATAAAAGGCTACCATCCACTTTCTACAAGTAACCAAAGTAGCAAGTCAATTAACATCACTACATGCATCACAAAATGAATTGTCAGACGAAAATGTGTTGCGATAAATATATGCCATACGAAATTCCAACGTTGTAAGCATATGCTTTCACACATATTAACTGCATACGGAAAAATAATGATTAAATATTATTACGCTTCAATGTTAAGGTTTCCATGTGTCCAATTAATGTGTATATCTGTATGAATCAGGGATTGTAAAATGGAATACATTATTCAAATCGAAACAAAACTACGTTCACGGTAAGGTATATATTTTGGAAATGCATCGGGATGCTACCTTCATCGAACATTAGAAATCGCAGCCTTCAAAAGCACAACACATGCAGATATACCCAAAAATAGCATCACCACGCAACGTAATATATGGGCCACCCACTAGGTTATCAAACAAATACGTCAGCATTACGGTTTTCGGTGTGCCATTCTGAACAATTTATTTTCGTTGGATAGAATATGTATAAACTAAATGAGTACATGATATCCTTTCCATTTTTTTAACATATTTTCCCCTCTGATAGCATGATGCACTTAATATACTTATGTTCGGGCTCTTGTGGTATCAAAAACAGGGTTACTTTGCAGCTTATTATTCAAACATGCTCATTTTATATTAGGCTTTTACAGATATTGAATTGTCATATATTGTCTTTCATGCATACACATTACCTACTACGTACACAAACTACTCTGAACTATGATTAATGTGGTTGCCGTCTGCTCAATGTCAAAATACTGGTATGTTTCTGTTTCTTAAGAGTGCTCAGATAAGATTCAATGAATGTAACAATGTGACATTTTACTGCAGGGATCTTCTAAATGTTTTTAATAACATGGAACTATTAAAAAATTAAAATAAATGCAATAGCAGAGTGAATGATTTACAATAATTGATGATTTCAATTTAAATTTGTATAGATAAACCTTTCAAAGAGTATCAAATAAAAACAATACAAAAACCGGGTAAATTAAATTTGCAAAGTTAAAATGGACGATTAAAATGCTTTTTAACAGTAACTTTATATTAAATATTCAAAACTCTCCAGGAAAACTTGTATCGAAAAAAATCTAGGAAAATGGTGAAAGAATGTTTACATTGCATGTTTGCACAATTAAATTAAACAAATTTTCTTTTCTAAAACTTAGTTTGCTCTGTGGAATAACTTTACTGATAATTTGGTATAATAAATTTGGCAAATTTTTCTGTCGTAAACTCTGTTGTTGAATCTGTGTATTAATTGCACCACTAATTTCCTTGTTAAGTTTTTAAATATTTAAATCGATTTTTGCGTATTAACTTCTTACGACTTTTCCCAAATACTTGTTAATTAACGAATTAAAAAATAGTATCGTTTTAAATCTAACATGTCAGATAGCAATGGTAAGCTAGCTCAGCGATGCATGACTAGCAAGTCTCTTTTTATGTTAATATTAACGCGTAACTTCAGTATGCATGTGTCATTTGTAAAGAAAGCGATGTGGCGATTTCATATTAAAGCTAACAAGATATGGTTTTTCTTGAAACATGAAGACAACTATATTTTTTTCTTTTAGTGACTCATAAATAATAAATAAAGCGTGTACGACCAGCTAAACCGGATCATTTTACGTTTACCATCGTTTAATTCTATCATAACTTCTGATAAGCTTTTTAAATTTTTATGGCGTATTCAATAAAGCTTCCAATTCACAGCAGTAAAATATCAACATGTTCCGTGTGTCTGAATACACAGCTGGAATATGAGACTAGCAGTTAGTATAAACAAGTAGTAAGTGCAACACGTGAAGCCACATGACTACATGTATTACAAAATGCACACTCACAAATTAACTCGTATGTCTAATAACAGTGTACATCTACATAGCTCGTGCATTTTCAAATTGAAGGCAAACAGCGCTCACACTTAAAATATAACATTAGTTTTGAAATATATAAAGATGCCACCGTTATCGAGCACTAGCAACCCCAATCATTGAAAGTACAACACATTCAGATATTCCCTAACAAAAAACCACCACCCACTATAACATATGGACCACCCATTAGGTTATCAAACAAATACGTAAGCATTACGGTTTTTCGGGGTGTTATACTGAATTATTTATTTCGGATTGACTATGTATAAACGTATGAATATTCATGCTATGCATTTTATTTTATTAAGCGGTTGGTTTTCTTCTGATAGCATGATGCACCTAATAAACTTCTTTTCTGCTTCTTCCTATGTCAAAAAATAGGGTGTTTTGTTGCTTGTTATTCAAACACGCTCATATAATATAAATCTTTTACAGGGTTTAAACTTCAAATAGTATTGCAAAAGTGTAATAGAATGGGCGCTGTCATATAAATATATATAAAGTATCTGTGAGTACAGATAGTAGATCGTTCCATATTGACATACACATTAGTTACGTACACGACTTATTATGCCCTATAACTAAAGTGCTTGCTTGCTGCTCAATGCCAAAAAATTTCTACGTTTCTATTTCTTAAATCAATTTATTTTTTAAAGAGCGCAGATGAGAATTAATTAACCTAAAATGGTTAAATTATTCTGTAATTTCATCATAATCGATTTCTTAAATGTTTTTCAAAACATAGAGCTATTAGAAAAATACTCACCCAAAGTGTATGCAAAAGCAAAGCAATTGTTTCAATTTTACCTGTACTTTCCTCGCATTTTAATTTCTTAGGTTTACACTTATTGATAATTTTAATTTTATTTCGTATGCTTACCTTTTGAAGAATATCAATTAGGAATTATACAAGATCTGCATAAGTAAATTTTCACTGTATTGCTATAGGTAAAATGGTGTGGGTGAAAGTCTCTAAAATAGGTTTAATTTTATGTCAAGGCCACGCAAACTTCAACAAAACTTGCCACTGAATAAACTCTTAGGAAGTGGTAAAATAATCTTTACAGTTTACTTCATTCATTTATACCATTGCATTTGCAAAATATGTCGTGACACTTTTTTGATTTTGTGGAATATTTTCACTGATAACTTCAAATTCACAAAATTTTGCGGTATGACCTTGTTAACTTAGTATAATAATTTCCCTTTTAAAATGTCAACCAATTTTTCACGTACTGACACTGCAATTGTCAATTGTTTAATTAAATACGTTTTAACTAACAAAATTTCAAAAAAGTGTAGCTTTTTATTAGTTATATCACAACACTTGGCTTTTATTACCCTCTATAATCTAATCTGAGCTGGTGCACTTATTTTTTTTGTAATGATAAGCTGACTCATCGAAGCATGACTAGCAAGTCTCTTCTTATGCCAATATGAGCAAGCAGCCCTTTTGGAATGTGTAAATACGTATTCCAAATGGGCTCCTTATCCTTTCTCAAGCTCATATAAACGTGAAATTGCAGCACAATTGTGTAAACTGTGAAGATATTGTTGTGGCGGATTAACATTAAAACAAACGATTATATGAATGTTTTTCTTGCGTAGGCAAGCAAAACGTTATCTTTTATTGACTGATTTAAATACATGTACAAACACTCAATTCAGGGTATCCTTGTTGCGTTATGCCAGGTAGTCCGAAATTAGCCAATACATACATTAAAATGCTATAAACAGAAGAAACGATGAACAAAGTCAGGCCACATCCTCGACCATGTTAGAACAACGCTATGTATACCAATTGTTAGGTGTAAAACGCATTGACATGTTGAATGTTTGGTCACTTTGAGCAAGTTATTAAGGAGTATAGGATGAAGCACGCACTGTTTATTTTGCTGTACAAATAATATCTTCTCATAGTAAAAATTATAACATGCTTTGTTTAATGGTATTTATGTGTATCCGTTTCTAATGTTCATTTAACCAGAACATGCTAGCAATTTCTAATTTGTAGCCAGGAAATAATTCAAAGATATGCATGTATGTATGTATCCCACTTGTTGTGGTATTGTGGGCAAGTGTACCGAACTATAAATAAATGAAGGTCACACACACATACGCTTGTAAAAAAATACATTTTTAGATTTTCTAAAAATCTCATTTTCATCAGGTTATTTTACTATTATTAAAATATTCAATTTACGCAAATTCTAAGATGAAAACATTTCAAGTGCCATAACACATTTTTCGGACGTAATAAAAATAAATGAGTTGGATACATTTCACCACTGTGCACTACAAAGCTTTAACTATAATTATTGCGGGTTATGATCATTATTTTACTTTGCTGATTTCGGAGGTGGAGAAGAAGCTAAGACATGTACCGTCAAATTGTGATTTTAACGGATGGTGCGGTTGAGGGAGGGATTGTAATGTCGATGTGAAATTTGTTGAAGATGGAAAAGGCGGGAGTGGTTATAACTTTTTTTTGTTTTAATTGATAAAATAAAACATTTTCAACAAAATAATATTATTTTTTGGCAGATTTAATAAGCTAAAATTATCATGGGTACTTGTGTAATGTACTCCATTAAATTAATTTAATCGTTAAAATTGCTTTTTGTAAAATATTTAAACACAAAATCGCTAACGCATTTTGTAAACATTTTCTTATTATTAAATGTTTTCTTAAATTATTTATTTACACAATATCAAAAAAGGCCATCTTATGGTTCAACATAGCAACAAGCTTTTTATCAATCGTAACAAAATGCAAACTAATTTTAAAACCACCCGCAACAAAACAAAAACAACAAATCCATAATCCAAAAATATCCTTATAAATTCAATAGCAACCCGTAAAAATATTAAAACCCATCCATAATAGCACAAAAATGGTGTATGAATATTCCAATTTGTTATGATTAAATCCAACAGCAAACGAAATAAGTCCTGTGCTCAGCCACATCATACATATATAACCGAATCAAAACTGATAATACAAATTCCCAAGTGTTTTTAACAAAAATTTAGATTATGTTGTCACTTCATGTGATGTTCACCTTTCTACGGTATGTATATGCCGGATTCTGACAACTTTTTGATCGGTCTTGCACACCCCAATTTTGTTGTATATCTGGGTTAGAAAAAACATGCTTAAAATTCATGTGTATAAATTTATAAAGTAATGCTAAAAAGTTATTTCTTCCCATTACTTTGAATTCCAAGATTTTAACCGGAAGCATCTTTAAACTACGCATCTATCAATTATTATAAAACTTCCAAAATATTCAAAAGCTCTTCAAAATGACGCTGTGATTATTGTCATTACCGAGTGACCGGCTATATCCATCCATGCTCTGAATAAATGTAATATGCACAGAACCTAACAGTTTATTCTTGTGGTTTGATATATTGTTTACGTTGGAGTAACCAAATATAAAATTTAGAATGCTTACGCCATTTCACAAGAACAATTCAGTCTGATGATGTCACGCAATAAATTGTTTAACTATTAAATATTGGTCAATTATATTACCAAAGGATTATGGCTGAATTGACGCTACTATGACACATCGCCAAAATTATTATGCAGTTGAAGTTATAATGAACTGCAAAAAATTGTAAACATAATAAAAAACTGAAATGAAACGGGATCGTTCATAACATAAATACGTTCCAGCATTTTTAGTATAAATTCTATCGACAGTCTATTTTGTTGTTGAGGTTCTCAAAATGGGCATTTAAAAGGTGATTTTTAGCTTAGCGTATGTACGTAGCATACGTATGACACCATTTGCCACAATTAAAAGTTTAAAGTGAGATTAAATAAAATCCGTTATCTGTATTATTTTATTGTTTTTGTCATTCGCAACCAACCTTTTCCAGACTATAGTTCACATAACACCAATCATTCTAACATTTGAGGTAAATGAATCATTTAAAAAATTATTGGAAAGCTGAGATACCCCTTACTATACTTGTGCTCTGGTGCAGGTCGTTAAAACTGGGCAATTCGTTTCAATAAAGTAATATTTGTAACAAATTATATTAAAATAAAAATGTTTTGCATATAACCATCTGTTAATAACATTTACTGACTTCAACATTTTGCAACAGTTCCTCAAACATTTTGGGCAGAAAACAAACAAAATATTCGGTTTATTTTGACCTGGCCACACTAAGGTATACATCGGGACATCTTGTTCAGCGAATGGAAGTGAAGAAACTGTAAGTACATACAACAGTAAAATTAATAAAAAAACAAAAAAGCATACATTTGAGCATTTGCAAATGCATCTTAAATGTGAACGTGTTCATTTATAAGTACAACTTTTTTAAACTATTTCAAAGTGTGTTCGTATTTGTGTGAAATGAAAGTTAATGGGCTAATTTTTTTTTATGCGCACATGTTAACTTTTGATAATTTTCTCACATTTTTAGAGAACGAAGCAGCCGATTATTGGGGTTCGTTGACCAATTTAAGACATACATCTAGGCATCTTGGTCAGTGAGTGAATAAACCGTAAGTACACATCAAAATACTTACAACCCATAATTAATGTTTGTAAGAATGGATAGAAACGCGTTTTAAATTTTCACGGAAACGTTTTAATTTATGATAAACGCATATCATAATATAACTTATAATTTTATAAAACACAACTAGTGTTTATTTATAATATATTGGTCGAGAACAGAGATGCAGTTGCTGTCTGTGAAGTTTTTTGTAAATTATAATTTGACACGCCTCTACCGAGGTTATCTTAATGTTAAATCAGTTCATGTCGAATAGTGCAATGACCGATGATGATTCACTTAACATATTGGTTAACTGAATCATCATTAGTCATTCGACCAGTGAGCTCAACACAATGAGAAAATATAGACCATACGAACGTATATATTTAGTGTATCAGTTCAAACGTGAATCAAACTTTGCTGGATTACTGGATTAAATTTATTACACATTGTAAATATTTTGCACATGTTGGCTACGAATTGATCTCTGAACAATCCTGTATTACTTTGCTACATTTTAAACTGTATGCACCACGTAGCCTAACAGTTTTCCGGTGTTGATAGTAATGGTTATCATTTCCAATATTAACAATTAAACGTTTTTTACCTTTCGTTTATCTTTTAAAAGTTCAAATATGCATCATTTAATCACCACCATATATTGCGTCATTTTTTCTTTACGTATAATATCAAGTGTAATCTATTTGATTTACTTGACCACATAGTGCCGCTAAGTCAACTTTTTAATTTTTCATTAAAGTTATTTATGTACATTTTTAAAATGAGTAGGCTTTGATCATGAAAACAATTAATGAACCCAATGTAATAATTGTTTTTGTATCATTCTGTGTTTTAGCCAAATAACAACTTTGCCAAAATGGAAAAATGGCAGCAAGAATATATCAAAAGCAAGCTTCTCGATTTGGTCAACTTAACCTTATGCAATACGCAACTCTTGACTTCGCTATATGTAAAAAATATCCTCTCTGACGAAGAATTTTATGAAATTGTGAGTTTGTTCAAATTATGTATATCGATCTATCAAAATTTACAATATAATATGTTGAAATTGATGTATACAGGACGCTAACCAAAATCGAATAAAAAAGGCACGCAAGTTTTATGACATCGTTGTGACAAGAAAAGATGCGTATCAGTTGCTGCTCTCCGCCTGTAGGGAAACCAAGCAGAGTGGAGTTGCTTCCATTTTGGAGGACGGGGAACGTGATCACAAGTTACTCCAATCAGATGACCGTAATGTTGGTCAAGGAAGCGCAACTGCAGATCCCCTTTGGATCCCCAAGGATAATGATGGCGATAACGCTCCGGTATATATAATCGATATTCGGAAAGAAATGAGCGGTGATGGGTTTAAATTTTGGGCGACTACCATGATTAAAAACGGTCATGCTCATGTGTTTACCGTTCGGGGATATCTAGGCAGAACTCGTCTTCACTGGGCGATGTGTAAGCATGATCTTGACTTGGAGACAATCAAGTTGATACTTGATTCAGCTAAGCTTGACATTAATCAGCCAGATGACGAAGGGGATACCATACTACATTCAGCACTAGGCTTTGGGAGAAATCTTAATACGATAAAAAATCTTCTTGCGTTGGGTGCTGACTGGAAGAAAAAAGGAAGTGACAATGCAAGTGTACTAACCTATGCCGTGGTTGGAAGTAACAAGGAAGCTTTTCTGTACTTCAAATCTCTTGGAGCAGATGTCAATGCGAAACAGTACTCCGGCAAAATTCCACTACATGCTGTACGGTGGACAATAAGTGGAGATCATTTGGGAATGACAAAGTTCCTTTTAGAAAATGGAGCGAAACTGAAGGCAAAAGATAACGATGGTAAAACGTTAGCCCAACTTATGTCATCCTGCCGAATAGTCAGTGTTGAGGAATACAATGAATGGAAAGAAGGAATGATAAAATTGGGACATGCATCACTTTTCAATGGAAATCAAGACAGGAAAGATCCTTTCAAGATATTCCATCAATTAATTAATCGGTTTGGATTTTGAAAAGTAGATTAAGTTTGTGGAAATTTAATAAATACAGTTTTACTTAACCTAAT
>JAQFZH010005335.1:0-10711 GCA_034695485.1 Entomobrya nivalis
AAATGCTTTATTGCTTTCTTTCGATCAAATATAAGAATTATATGCAAGCTTATTGCAAACTCGGATAACCTTGATATCGGATTTTCGTATTCAACACATTTTCTCAATTTATCTCAGAAAATATAGCGATTTGCGATGGCACAGAAAAAAATGAATGTGATTTCATTTCCTAGTTTTCTATCAAGAAATCATCCAGGGCTTCATATTTGATAACGATTCAATCAGAGAAATTGGAAAATGCAGTTGGTGATTCTGAATATTAGATATGTATTCAGTTTTCTGTTTTACCAATGATGATTGCGTGCCGCTCTGTTTCATGCAACAAAGTACCACACAGCACTCTTATAATATACGATCATCTAACGAAACCACCACCGAAAGATAATGTATGAGAATCAGTTTGTGCCGAAGGAAGTTTGTACAATTTATCAAGTGATGATGCGATACGTTAGGAAGAGCATATACACCGAGTACATGCTCCAAGAAATTTACTTTTGCTCAGCCAAAAAGTGAACAAGTATGCTTTAAAGCCTAAACTTCAGTTCTTAAAAAAAGGCAACCCTATTTTCACAGACTTTATGTATTGCTACAGGGCCAAATCATGCAAACGCTTTTTTTTCGGATTTCCAATATTTTTCTTGCCATTTCCTTCCTGTCGTATGTAGTCAAGTATAACGTGTGTGTGAAGAGTCACGCCAAATGTTGCACGTTAAAAAAAATCGAGTAAAGAGAAAAGACGAGTACCATAGTACATAGTAGTTCCACTTCCTTTCCAGATAAACCCTGTATAAAAAAGGTCCGGACAAAATTCAAATTTAATTTCCAGAGAACCTAACGTTCTTTAAGACTGGTGATAAAATTATTTGAAAACTGCATAGTTTATTGTACAGAAATAATACCAGGTTGGACACCTGGACCTCATTGTATACTATATCTAGTCCAAAAACTAAGCTGTGTAAAATTCTGGTTTTTCCTACTAAAAAAAAAGTATTTTATATATCACGAATCACGACACTCTGGTCATAATAGATATAAAATAAACACGAATCTGACCTTCCGATATATTGAATTGTAGTGCTGAATTTGTAGTTTCAGAAATAGTAAAGAACAAAAAAATATACCCTCCTTCTAAAATTCAGGGGCAGTCGAAACCATTTTAATCACGAAAACAGTATTGAAAAGATCAATTACGTTTCAATTCATACCATTGTTAAATAGCAGAGTTTTTAAAACTTTTTATCGCCATATCTTAAAGTCCAAATTCAGCGCTTTAAAATGATGCAATCTACTTTACCACAAGTTACAAAACAAGACTTGCACAAAGCGGAACATTTGGAGACACAAATTACAACCAAAAAATATGCTTGAAAGGAATAACTTGTAATTTGCCATATTTTGCAAGTGGCAAAATACAAAGATCTAACAGTACAAATTGAAAGTGTTTGTGCATTTTAGAAAGCTGAAGGTTTAGTGCATCCACCATGTACAAAATCAGTTTGAACTACTGGGCTAAACTGGAGTAACAGAGTCAAATATAAAAATGAGGTTTTAAAAATCCGGAAAAACAGTATTTTTTTTGAATTGTTAGAAGCTATGTAATTTTGACTTAACATAGATTGAAAACATAAAAGTCATGTTATTTTTGTAGCTTAAGTTTTGTAGTTTTTAGATATACTTTGCACAAGCCGACAAAGATTTAAAGATTTTAGAAATTAAAATTTTAATTTTGTCCGGACCTTTTTTATACAGGGTTTAGTTTCGTCTTTTTCCAAAGCCATCAGAAGTAATAGCTTCGGGCGAAGTTGATAAACTGCTCTCTTCAAATCGCACATTCAGTTATTCGTACCAATATATTATGCAGAAAAGAAAAATATTTCTCATCAAGTACTCAGTGCATTTTATCTTTTTCACACTTTACATATTACATAATAACCTCGATCACTACTATTTTACTACATTCATTCCACATTTAGAAAGACAGAACTTCGTGACAATAACGGCATTTTAAAACTTATTCGCGACTTCAAACAGTTTTGTTTTATATAGCGTTCAGTCAATAGTTCATACACCTTGATTTTTTAAGTTTTGCATGTTTTGCATCTCTGCATCGACTCTGGTGATTTATTTTAGTTTTTATCTCTACTTTCTCTATAATGCAGTGCATACCCTTCAAGTTATCTAGCATTCAGACATTCCTTGTCATTGTCACTCCACTAACTAGTATTGTACTGCTTCTTATTAGTGTCTACATTATTCAGTAATTTATAATCGGTTGCAAGTTATACCAAAACTTATATTTGTCGTGTCATTCATACCGCATACGAGAATTCAACGTCAATCTACTGTATCGAAATGATTAGTATAAATACACAATGTCTATACAGAAATCCTTATTTGTACGACATAATATTACCCTTTCAACATTTAAATGCATCTACTATCATCACACAAAAGCGTTCACAGCACTAGCTCGCACGAAATTCTGGAAACTAAATGATGAATTCATTTATTATTGCGCTAACAAACTTCAATGCAAAACTTCAAACCTTCGTAAAGCCAGTCCGGGATTCCATTGTAAATGACACCAGGTTGCGCACTTGACGTAAGGCGGAAGGTTCTATTCTGTTTCGGATTTGGATAGTAATAGATATCTCCTTCGTAAACAAGAACAAAAGAATGCCCTGCTGGAGACCATTTCACCAACTGAATCCTTGAATACACATTTTCTTCTGGAAATGGTGATGAGTATTGATGGGACCCCAGTGACACAGGCTTCGTCTCTCTATAAAAATACATACACATTTATATTACGAATAAATTCATTTCATACAATTATTCGCATTTTCTGAATCTAGCTAATATGCTTCGACGATCATCGTCCATGAACTCTTTGCAAGCCTCCTAATATAATGTACCATCTCACATTTCTATCGCATCTTTGTTTCATTCCATTTTTTTGTTCGTTAGCGTTCGTTCAACTTAACAACAATAATTATATGGTGCACATTCCAGGGTGCATGATACCATTTTGCAATCATTATTTCCAGAAAATTTATCTTTGGTGAAAATATATCGAAGCTTCTCTAACGTGGGAAACATGATGGAAGAAAATAATGATGATAAATTTAAGTTGAAGTATTACTGTTTTCAGCTTAACCCCTTAGTATATATCTGTAACATGGAAAGTAAATAGGTATATGGTATATGGGAAAAATCTAAACAAAAAAGGGAAATGTTCACTCTTAAATCTTCTGTTTTCTACATAAAACGGAAAGAATATAACGAGCCTAACTATTCTATCATTCGTAGTCCATTTTACACTGCTTGGTATTATGAAAAAGGGATAATAAAAACGTACATTATGTATGTAGCAACCAAAGTAGGCCATAAAACCATTTTTGTAGAAGCTTTCCATGTTCTTACTTTTTCATAGATTTACTGTTCTCATACCATGTCACGACACGATATGGTATGACATGCATTTTTTTGCCAAGGACTTACATGACATGATCATGTAATTCCATCATGGAAAATCCCTAAAAAATAGCAGCAACTTTCATGATGATGATGATGCTTTATGGTAAATAATAATAAGTACAAAGACAAAAGACGACAACAAGAAAACTTACTGTGTTTCTATTTCAAACAAGGTATACTTGGCTGTGTACGAGTGGCGATGAACCTAAAATATAAATGAAAAAAGCTTGTACATAGCATAGCAACATTACATGATGGAGGCGGTGGAGGTAGACATTGTGGATTATATGTTTCAATCCTTTCATGCATTACTAGTTCTTTTCGTGCTGGTTTAGTAGCTCTTGTCCTTGTGAATTGTTGAGTAAACATAGTTGTAGTTGTGGAAAGAAAAGTCCTTATTTCTTCAGGTTGCCTTTAAAAAATCTAATATTATCGTCTCATTGTACCTCTCTCGAAACCTCCGTCGGGTTAACTGGCTCTTCTTTGAAACGCGTTAGACCACTAAAACTACTTTCCACAGAAGAAAATAAAAGATTCTTACCTTTTGTACGTCGTGCGTAAACAAGATATACTTTAAGTCGGGTGATAAGCTGAATGACACAGCGTTGAAACGTCTCTGTAGAAAAAAAGACAACAATGCAATGCCAATGATGCCATACATTCACAATAAAAACTACCAGCATTGCAGCAGAAACAATTATTCTTACACAACACAATAGATATCGATGTCGTTATCATTCTTGTACCAAAATAACTCCAGCAGGTTAAGTAAGGCCTAAAACCTATATGTTCTCATACTAATATATATATATATATATATATATATATTCCATTCTTCTCTTCAAACATTCTAATCTCGTATGGTGCATATGGAGTATAGAGCTTCTACGTACGTACATACAATGCGTCCTTTGCACCCGTGGACTTTTTCTGATCTCAAGAAAGTATATATGCATATTACATACATGTATAGCTATTATCCTAGCTGTTGTGTACGAAGACAATGTTGTTGTAGAACGAAGTCTTAAAGTTAATCCTTTATACATATATTACTTCCTGTTGTAGTAATATACCACCAACGAAGCTATAAGATCCAGACATGAATTCACTATGTGCGTATTGGCTTGCTTGGCACGCCAGAAAAGAGTGTTATCTCTTGGGAAAGTTTGAGTCTGAAAAAAAGAAAGTAAAATTTGGAGCGGTTCAAGACGAAGACACTAATTCCTTTTCGGGTAGGGTTGCCAGATCACGATCACAAGCAACAGCACCAAAAACGGAATATATAAGGCTTTTTCATTATATAGTAGACATGCTGGGGTTTCATGATGTACTGCTACTGCTGGTGGAATAAGATTTTCCTTTTCTTAACTAATAGCTAATCATTCTTTTTAAGTTGCAGTGTTGTGTAAGAAGATAGATAAGAGCAAAAGCGACGTGGGATTTCACGTCAACTTACAAAAGTGTGATTGCTGATTATTTGGCGAATACTTGAGTTATTGGCATCGAACAGAGAAACTCCTCCACTAGGATCCCGGTATATCCATTCATGATCTGCGGAGAAAAAAGTAACAAAGACAAAGCACATTGAAAAATTGATTGAAAATCCCGAAAGACTAAGTTTCACTTCATACTAGCCTATATCCATATGTAACAAATGTATTCCCGTGATTTTTTTAAAACCATCTAACCCTTAAAATCCCAACAAAATCCTTGCAAAACACTTCATTGTAATCTTCCATTATTGAAGCAAGATTTTGATGGGATTTATAGCAATCTTGACGCAATTTATTTCTCTTAAACGGATAAATCAGAACAGCATAATAATCCATACCTCACTTTAGAAAATCAGAAACAGAAAAAAATGATTACATTTTTACAGGATGGGAAAATACTTTCGTGAGTACTTGTATACTTGATGTATGCATACAAGCGCACGACTAGAGAATCTTGTCTTAGCTTTTCTCAGCAGTAAAAGCAAGTTTATGTACAAAAAAGCTCTTCCAATTTTTTCACATGGAAAAAATGCAAAAAAAGACGGAGAATATAAACTACATTTCCATGTGTTGGTTCACAGCATAATTTTTTCACTTGTTTGCCTGCGAAAAATAATGCATGGCTCTAGTCACACGAAGAATTACACAGGAATGCATTACAAAAGTGGCACGTAATTTATAAAGCTCACAGGGAAAAAGTGTCAAATTTGTTGTCACTCTGTCCGTTGTTCCCACTTTTGTCTGTCTTCCAAACTATTTTCTCCGTTATGACATGCGTATGTATGAGATATGAATACGAAAATAATGTTTCCTTGTGTGACGAGCATGCTTATCATGTCACTCAAAAGAGTGGATCTAGTTTTGTTGCAGTTCCAAGTACCAAAGCTACAACTGGTACTACCACATTCGTATTCACACCCAAACATTGTGTGACTTCAGGAGGAAGAAGACCCTGAGAAACTTCACATTTGACATAAATTTTCTCGCTAGAATGAGAAAAACATGCATATTTTGTACTAAAAGTTGGGCTATGACCGTTTCTCATGAAGTGAATTAACGGTGGGACAAAACCCGAGAGACATATCTGCACTACTGCAGTGTACAAGGGAAACCGAGGGTAAGCTCACCTACATTTTTATGCACGTAACGGTATTTTAATGTACTTTTCATCATTTTTGGCAAAAATTTGAAGAAGTAAAAGCTTTTAGTTGTACATCAGTGTGGAGTTTTACTTTGTGGTCGGTGCCGTTGGTGTGACTGTGGCCGAAATGAAAAAATAACTGTGGCTGAAATGAAAAAATGCAAAGTACTACAAAACGACATTAGAGGTTATAAGAGCCCTATAACATTGTAGAGTAAAACAAAAGATATAATTATGAATATTTTTCCATATGAAAAAAACGTACATGGTTAACTATTTCCGTTGTAATGATGAGGCGCTTCTTTCTTTCTCACAGACAATTTATTCTAAGAAGCGAGCCAGCATCTTAAGAAGGGAAACTTCGTCAATAAATTTTAATTTATTTATAACACACATAGTTTTGGGAATATGTTCGTATGGAGAACACGGTTCCATGTGGCCACGCATGACTACTTTGTTGCTCAAGGGGAAAAATTTTGACTTTCATCATCATTATCTTGTACATGGTACATCATGGATCACAATGAAAGCAAAATGGAGAGGTAGAAAAGGGATGAAAATGAATCCGTCTGGTTATCTGGCATCGTCAGAGCAATTCATTTCAATTAGAAGCCAAGACGGGAAAGGTATTTGGGTCGGATAATTTGTTATTGTGGCTTTTGATTGATGACATTTATGAAAAATTACGTTTTGGGAATGTCACAGTCACATGATGATTAACTTTATACGAACAAGTGTAAAGCTGTAGCTTAATCAGACATATTAATGGGAAATTATCAAAGTTTTGACAATTTTAGAAAGTAATTAGTTTGCAGTAGTAATTTATTAACTAGACAAGGCAATTTCCCATCCAAAAATACAACGACTATTTCTTAGTAGATAACTTACCCGATATCCACGTTCCATTCAAACGGTAAGGCTGAAAGTCTGGGCCGAAGATATCGTCAAGCTCGAAACGTTTTCCTTTTACACGGGGTCCCTCATCCGGTGGAGTTAGTAGTACGACAGATGTTACGATTAAAGCGAGTACACACGAAATCACTAGAACGGCTATGATAATACCCCGCCAGTTCCTATCTGGCTGTCCACTAGCCACCAAATCCTGAAAAATGTACAAAAATTTAAAATACACATTTTGCTTTAACATCACGTTTTTAACGTATCAGACAATTTCATCATCATTATCAAAGTATTCAATCAGCAGTTAGCAAACTCATAATGAATACCTCCCGTTTGCATTGCAGAAAATTCACATGTTTTCCAATTTACTTTTAAATTGACCGACCGATTCCTCCTATGCCACTATTGAAAACTGACGGCACACTGATATAAGTTGCATGTGAACATGTATGTACATATATTACAGCGTTTTCCAGCTTGGTGGAAGGAGAGAGAAATTGAGTTAATAGAAAAGTCAAACAAGAACAGTAACGTAAACTTAATTCGAAGTTTTGAGTACTGACCCATGTGTGGGAAAATGAAACCTTTCTTTCCTACAATTTGACTTGACTTTTCCTCTTTAAATTGACTTTTCAAACGAAAAGAGCAAGGACGCAGCGCAAGTGGCGATGACAGTTCATTGGCGGCTTAATAATTCTGATA
The DNA here is from genome assembly GCA_034695485.1 of Entomobrya nivalis. Taxonomy (NCBI): domain Eukaryota; kingdom Metazoa; phylum Arthropoda; class Collembola; order Entomobryomorpha; family Entomobryidae; genus Entomobrya; species Entomobrya nivalis. Next base: position 7,714 of record JAQFZH010005335.1, read on the forward strand.
GAGAACAAATGCCTAATGGAGAGTGACAAGTTAATTTATTGCAGCTACCACACAATTTTCTCATATGCATACATAACGGACTAGGATGCAGCTGTAAACAAAAAATACACGATTTTCTTTTAAAGGATCGTAGTTTTGTTTTCACATCTGTCAAGAAATACCCTGTTTGTAGTGTGTAGGGTACACCCAAAAAAGTATTGATTTCATTTCAAATCATCACGCCAGCTCCAGTTTCATTTCCTGCCCGTCAACAGGAAGGAAATATTGTGTCATGATGAAAGACGTGAGAGATTCAAAGATAACATGCACACAGGCAGGCGTGCACCACAACCCTACCACCACCTCCATTGGGAAATGACTTTTACACTAAACAAATAAATAATATTATTTTACTACGTTTGATACTACATAAAACAGGCTTACATATATTTGTATATGCTGACCAAACAAGATTGAAGCTTTTGGCTATAGCGATCTTTTTCTAGTTATCAGCATTTCCTCTGTGAAGGAAGTTGGAATTTGTACTGCACACGCTCAATACAAATTGTAAGGCTATTCGAATAGAGTAAAGATTTTATTTATATACTATTTTTATTACTGATGAAATGTGCAATGTATGTAGTAAATAAAACAAATTTTATGACAATATATGTATTTCATAGCAAACAAGCGAGACCAATTTGTAGAGAGAAAGTAAATTGCAGTCGTAAAAACTGAAACATGTAAATCTTTTTAGACATTTATTGTAAGCTTATCAATATATATTAAGTGTACCTGTTCCGCTGCTAATGCTAACTGTTGTGCATATTTGGCTTGCACAGCTGCTGCCGATTGAGATGCATTATTTTCATTCGTTGGGCTCAACGGTTTTTTTGTAACTTCCGCAGGTATAGTGTCCATAATGTAATACGAAGGTTAAGAAAGGTGTTCTGGGTTAGGTTGTGTAGTGTAATATATCAAATCAATTAAAGTGATTTATCATCACTGTAATTTACTGTTGGTATGCTGTTTCCTGTTCCTCACGCGCCCACCCGATAAAATATGATTTGAGTACACAAACAAACCACCTGAGCCTTTTTCGGAAGATGATTTCTGAGCTGACCGACTTGTTGGAGTGTCGATATTGCAGCTACTTTCCAAATGTTCCATTTGAATCACACAATCAGCAAAACAAACTTTTTTTGCATTCCAGTAATATTTTTTCGCCTTTTTCCCACAAACAATTTTCTTGTTCGTTCCTTTGTAAAGGAACGTTCGTTCCTACATAAAAGCACCAAATGGCTAAGAATTTCTTGCGACAATGAATCACAATGCTTTTCTTTCCGCTTTTTTCTTCAAACAGTTTTTATGCTTGTTTGTCATTTACCTCCGTCGTTCTCACAAGAAAACCATTGGTGTTCGAGATGGTGATAATACTGAAATTTTCGTGTTCTACTACTACTACTCTTCTAGGATAGTCCTTTATCTTTTTACACGAACACGACGTAAAACATTATCTTGATTATCAGCCGAACAAAATCTAATTTCTTACTACAAGTTGGAGAACAAAAGTTATAGACAAAGTGCACACAAAAGAAAGTGTAGTTTGTTGGTTTTGTTCTGATAGCCGGAAGCTATACACACGTAAAAACACTTCACTGTCAGCTTTTCTCATTACAATTTACAACGCACAGTGTATTATTACTAACACAAACAAAAAAACTTTTTTTGTCTGTGAATGTGAAAGAGCTTCAATTATAACTCAAGCGTTGTTAGTAGTCGAATAAGAAAACAAGATTCTTGACGAGTAGGGAAACCATGTGCGTCTTCCCCTTCTGGTGTACGAAGGGAAGCATTAAAAATGAATGTGGGTTTTGTACACAGGAAAAGGCATCACGCGGCTAGGATACTAAAATGAGCCTTTTTGTTTACCTAAAGAAAGTGAAGTTACTCTTTTCCTTACCCACTTTGCCAGGTCTCCGTAAAAAGTGTCATGTTTTCAGTCAAATTTCAGTCAAATTAGCATGTTATATTTTTCGTACTGGTTTAATGGTGTTAGTATTATTGATGGTTTGACCTCGTAGCATTATGAATAAAGTAAAGCGAACACCATCCGCAATACATTATGCACATGAAGAGAAAGAGACGAGAAAAGGGTAAGGAAAATTTGTTGTGGCGAGCTTGAGAGCGTCGAATGGGATTTGGATTGGGCTCCATTTTGACTTTTTTTTACAATTCAACAACAAATGAATTAATTAGCGATCGTAGCAAACGTGATTTAAAACAGTTCAGAACTTTTTAAGCAAGGATAATAAGTACAATGTTTTTGCGATTCTCCTGACGGCTTGGCTTAAGCTAAGAACAACCGCGTAATTGTATTGTAACTAACATTCGCCCTTCATTTACAAAATCGACTAAAAAACCTTATACTGTTATTATAATTTCTGCTATTTTATTTCAACGTTTTGAAAAGCAAAACAAACATTTTCATATTACACGTCTAAAACCGAGTTCACCTTTCGACACTTTTACAAACAGGTTTGAATTGTGCATCTGTGATGATTACAGTGAGTGCAATGTATGTAAGACAAACAAGATGATCCGATGAAAAAGACAAATCTCAAATCATCAGCCAAATGGCCATGCAATAAGCAGCTTGTTTCTTTTCCTTGCCTGTTTCCCAACGATTACACTGACTCAAACAAGCAGAAAACAAAGAAGAGAAGCGTTCATCGAACCACCGTAGAGACCACGGTGAAAGTTTCACCAAATCGAAAATCTATCCCACCAGCAGCACTTTTTGTGATGAAATGAAAATGAAAGTCAAGCGGCTACTGTATAGCTCTGAAAGAATTTTCCCACAGTAAAGAACAGAAACTATATTTAGCAGCAAGCAGAAAAGAATGAGTTTTCTAGAAAATCCAAAACACAAGTTTGACTTTCTCCGTATCCTTTGCTTTCAGTGATTGGAAATGATCAGCATCAACATGAAAAAGCTAATCTGATCTGCCGATGGTAT
>JAQFZH010005336.1:0-10710 GCA_034695485.1 Entomobrya nivalis
CTGGAGGCCAACGGTGTGACGCATTGCCGGATGGGGAAGCCGCGTCTGGATGATGGGGTGTATTGACACCTACCTCAGTGGGATGCGTGGGATCTATAAAATTCGTATAATCTTAATTATATTAGTTAGATATTTTGGTTTTTCTTGTACAAAAGCCTGTTTTAGATCTGAGGATAATCCTAAAGGAATAAAAAGTTGGTGTTGGTTTTATCAATAGAAAATAGAATAGATGATTTAGTTTAACAGTTGTAATATCTATTTGCCAAGATATGTAATTACTGCAAATATATAATAAATAATGTTTAAGATACGGGTTTTAAGGGAACGATTTATGACGTAAAATCGCTTATGAATCCACATTTGAACGGAAATCAGTCAAGTTTCCAGTTTTTTGCATTTTGAGCAATATTTTGTGATGAAAAAAAATTCGGTAAGTCACAATAGTAAAAACAAGGTTCATATGTTTGTTTTGACTAAAGTCAACCAAAGAAAAGTTTATAAAACCGTTTCTGATAAATGCACAATATTTTAATAAATAGTCTCAGAAGGACAATTACCTTATTGCTATTTCATTTGGTGAATTTTGGGAAAAATCAAATGTGTGTGTAACAATAGTGTGTAATTGTACCAATTAATTAATGCATTGTGTGAATGTCATTCTAATGTAGTACAAAGACTCTTATTCTTATGTAAATTTAACCAGTGTAAATTCTAAAGTAGAATAAGGTAAAGTATTGCTTATGACGGGTGTCTATATTTTTACACTATAAACTATTCCCTCTACCACTGTTTGTTTACCTGTTAATGTTTAAAAGTCTTCGTTGATATTTTAAAATTGGTTTTATTAGAGATAAGTTTGGTTTATTGAAATTAAATAGAATAAATATTCATTCCCAACTGAATCACGTATTTTCCCGTTAAAATGTCACTATTTTGTTCTTCTGTCGTCTGTCGTTTGGTATACCGTATGCTCAAATCATATGCGCATATTATATCCAGTGACCACAGCAAATAGATAAACTGTTTACTTTTTAATTATTCTATGATAGCCCTTATTGCAGAATATAAACAAGATTATCAAATCGGTAATTTGACAAATTCCATGTAGACATGCAGAATTAGTATATTCAAAAAATGTAAGCATTATCCATCTATCATATTGATTTATTGACAATATTTACACATGTAAGCTTGAAATTGTTTCCAAACTTTTAAATAATCATTTAAAAAGAATGCGAACAGAAAGAAGCACAATACGTATTAATGCAAGACTAAAGATTGATTTTACAGCGATAAGATCTATAAGGAAAAAGTAATCAGGCGAAGCAGTTTTGTTCCTGTTCCTTATTCTAAAATCAATAAATTACAATAAAAAACAAGCATTATTAAATATGATACTCCATATCTTACAGTAGTAGTTCTGTTTACCATATACATACTATATACAACCAGTAAACGTATTTTGAGATTTTCAAAAGATTCACACTAGAGTTTTATTTTTGCCTTTATTATGATCCGAAAATACAATTTTAAAGTTTAATATTTCAAAATCATTTGCTAAAATCTAAGCCACTCGTTTATTCATAATGTAATTTTGACTAATCGTATGTTTGGCTCTGAAAAATTTCAGAATTATTATTGGGTACAGAAAATCTTCACAACGGTCACCAGATCAAAGTGATTTCAAAAGCATATACTATATACTCAATATCATTATTCCTGGTTATTGTGACTATCTTGTTCTCGTTACACAAATACACTTATAGCTTTAAATTCGCTAATCTGGAATATTTAATAAAGTTCACCAACAAGTGTTTGTATGTACCAGCAAGTATACCATTGTAAGGAAATATTTGCTAATTGCTGCAATCTTTTGTGTTGCTGGTATCAGAGTAGTTTATTATTGAGTTGTTCGAACATTTGACAAGCCCTACATCCTCAAACAATCCATTTTTATAAACTCAAAATGAATAATTGTATATTTTACTGTTGCTTTGTTTTTATCTTCGGAAAGCTGTGCCGCTGTACAAAGATACAGTACACAATAAATGTAACATTGTTGAATGACTTACCCAAAGAAACTATAGATGAAATTCTAGTTTCTTTAAATACTGAAGACGTAAATATAAAAAATGCGTTTGAACAATATCAAAATTCTATTGATATGCAATACGACACTGTAACAAACTTGAATTCTGTTCTAGAGTCATTTGGCAAGGAAAAATGTTTAGTTGTTCTGACCAACTTTCGTGGAATAAACTTGAAACCCCCAACATTTTCCCCAATAATGACTAGACGTGTAGTCTACGCACTACTTGATGTTTTTGGAGACCAAAACGGCGAATCCTTTACTTGGGATAAACCAGAGTTAATTTGGTTTTCCCATGGAACGTCCTCATTCGTCAAAAACTACACTGTTGGAACGGGAAACGGTGCAAAAGTGTATACTGTTGAACACTATTGTCCAAATTCAAAATTGTACACTCCTATAGACATCAGTAAATACCACGAAATGACAAGTGGCTACTGTGTAGGTTTTAATTTGAATAAATTTGTAATGGCTGTGAAACCATGGCGGTGTCAAGTTGAAGTCAATCTACTCATGCCACACTACACGTTTGCAATTGGAAAACGAACTCACATATTCATTACGCCTACCTCGGATAACTGGATGCATTGGTTCAACACTCCAAGAAATTGGTTCGAAATCAGCATGCTAATTAACAAGAAGCCTTTCCGGAATTACAATCCTTCTACAATATGTAATTGGATGATTGCTATGGATGAACAATATTTGTTTAAAAGTGACGAATTTCCAAATGGAAGAAGGACTGATTTTCTAACCTTTGGTGATGTTCAATGCTTGCCGCAAAACCACAACTTATTGAAATGTACGATTACTAGCTTGAGAAATGTGATACCCTGTTCTGATTGCTTGTACGATTTCTTTACTGATGAACTACACCTCAAATTCCTCACAATCGATAACATTCTTCTTTCCAGTTCAAAAATAAAACGGCGACAAATTTTGTTCGATATACAACCAATGTGGGACAATGATTTTTTGCATGAGAGTGCGCTACAAGTTTACAAAAACGACCAGACAATAAATTCTATTGATAAGTTATTCAAACAATTTCTTACAATCTCGGATACCCAGACACGGCTCGCAATGGCTTATGCGTTTGTTACAAAATGGATGCCAGGTAATAATACATTTCCCACTAAGTATTATGGAAAGCTTAGGATTTCTTTCAAAATTGCGTCAAGCAAAACAGAAAGTGTTTTAAGTGTCCTAAAATTGTCAAACAAACCGAGTGCCTTACATTTTTTAAGCTGTGGTAGTCAAGGTGTTGAAGGTTTACCCTTTCTAGAGTTTATCAAAGTATTCGATAACAACATTTGGATAACGCTCATAGTCACAATTCTTTTATTGGTTATCTGGGATTCCAGCATTTTGTCCGGTGAAAACATACGATTTGATTTGAGTTCTAAGTTGTTATGTTTCGTCAAAGTGCTTTTGGAACAAGGCGACCCATTTCCACCGGCACCATTGAAAAATATGACTTTTAGATTTGTGGTGACAAGCACGTTCGTTGCTGGATTGATACTTTGCAATGCATATAAAAGTACAAATGTTTACAACATTGTGTTACCCAGAAAAGCAATTCCGTATACTGTTTTTAGTGAACTTATTCGCGACAACTATTCAGTATATAGTAGAGTAGCGGATGTGGATTATTTCTATATAAAGGAGTTAATATTTATGGACTCCTTGCAATCGAATCTATATTCTACGGAAAATTATACCGGAACTTGGAAAATCTGGCGGTGTGCTGATGAAAGCAGAGTAGCTCAAGGAATGGTTTATATTTTGCGAAAACCTCATGCCCAGATAACATGGCATCCAAAAGCTGTGGAAAGTCGAACTGAGTTGTTTAATTTAGGAAATTTATTAGTTTTATTTAGAATTCAAGTTGAATAACTGACAGTTATGCTAAAACCACAAATTAAATTGTCCAGTAATTATTTAATATACTTACTTAACCGTGAGCTACTTTATTTGCAGGAAGTTGGGTTTTAAATTATAATTTTAGCATTTATTTCCACGAATCAGTAAAAAAATATTTACTCAGAAGAAAAAACAAAACAACAAAATAAATAAACAGTTGTGATCAACCATCAATGTTGCCAAATGCACGTTTAAATTGTGAATGCTGTTTACATTGATTTGGAATTTGTGTGGAACGAGAAATTGCATGGTATGCATTGGTATGTTGGAGGCAACCGGGGATGAAAGACATGTATGTGCAAGTGAACGGCTTACGACATTTTTAGCTGTATTTAAAACGTGGGACTGCAGTACGCAGGTAGAAAAATGTATTACGACTGTGTGAACAACATCACAAAACATGTAATGCTTTACAAAAGTATAATGCAAAGAGGAAGCATTCTGCGTAGTTTGCCCAATTCAAGCATGTATTGTACATAGACAGATTTAGCTGGAGAAGAAAGGTAGTTGATTCCTTATCAGTACTACATAAAATGTACATGTGCTTTGGATATTTATGAAAAGTATATTGAAATAAATGCCAACCGTCAAGTCATGTAGCATCAATATAAGCTAAAAGTTATTCTTTCATTGAATCCATGGAAATAATATCAATGCTTGGGTAATTTACTAATTTGAGTCTGATCATGACTGCTTTTTGTTTATGTACTTCCTTTCAGTTAGCAACAAGGCAGAATTTGGCAAGGAATAGAATGTGACAATGATGACGTCCAACTTAATTAGAGTTATGCCAAATTAAACGGACAATCAAAAATAAAATCCAATACCGATTTTAATTAAATTAATAGGTACAGTAAAAATTTGTTGATATAAATTATCAAATTTTATTGACGTAAACATGCAATTTGTTAACAGATTAAAATCGTGTGCTTCAGTTCATGGTGGATGCGTTTTTTTCCGTTTCCAAATTAATGCATAGATAAGCATCGAAATTATATGAACAGTAAGTTTTCAAGGAAATACGATATTTTCAATAGGTTAGCTGATAGTTTTATTGTTTTTAATGAAGAATCTTGTGTCAATTTTATCATTTATTGAAATAGAATTGTAGTCATTGTAATTATTTACTCTAACATTGTAATTTGAACATTTTAACATGAATTTTATGTTTCTATTTCATATTTGTTATTATTATATTATTTTCAGAAATATTGAAAAATGTGATACAATTTCTATAACTTTATATATAAAAGAGCTCTCTAACTCTGTCACACCATTTCCAAGCTATCTTTCATAATCAGTAAATAAAACTTAACAAACCTATATATTACATTGAATTACCTTAAAGTAATATGAGCAGCCATAAGGGATAACTTAATTAGAAAAGTATGCAATTTTGATATTCCATTATGTTGCGTAAGATTCTATTGTCACTCGAACTCATTTTCAGTTAAGTGCATACCTATGAAATGAGTGGAAGCACTGATAAACTTTACAGTTTTATTACACAGATTGCAAATAATTGTATCATCTTTTGGACGTCTTTCATGTGGTCCATTACTGTAGTGCTCATACAAACTAGTTGTGTCTGGGAATGGTGTAACGCAGAAGAAGCACCGCAAAGATGTATCCCCATGAGACCGGAAACAGCATTCGGCACGGAAATAGCTCTCATATAACTTGAAGCACGTTTGGCACTGACGATACCTGTATTTGAGTTCCTGTATCTCTTTCAAATTGGCTTCATCGTCAATAACCTTGGATTTCTTGTTATTGGCTGAAGTTTTGGTGGGTTTCTTCTTCTGGGATGCTGGTAGGGCCTTGATGTTCCTTTCGGAAGTATTTGGTACGGTCGTATTTTCCACAACAGGTGGTTGACTGCAAGACATCAACGATTTTTCAACAGAAGTACTTTGTTCGCTTTCATCTTTAACAAATTTTGTGGTTTTGGAAACTCTTCCAGATTTAACTGCATTAATAGCTGTCTGTTTGGTTTCTGTAAATATAAAATGAATAGAAATAAGATTTTAGTACCAAAGCTTTAAACTTGTAATTTTTAAAATATGCTTTGGAAAATGTCAGTGTTTTAAACTTACTTTGACGTGTACTTCTTCGGGGTGACATTTTATCCAAATACTTCACAAGTTAGGGTTTTAAATAATTTAAATTACTCAAAAGTTAATTATATTAACGAAGTCAAGAAAACACAAGTTTCACACAATATTTTACTGGTATTTGCAGGCAGACGAAAACTTGTAAAAGCTTGTGGCACTGTCGGAAGACAAACAACAATTGAGCACTTTGTTGTTGTTCAATTTTGTCATTCTGAAAGTCCAAGATATTTTCCAAGTATAGCCCGTAAGATCACTTAATCAGTTAGCATACAGGTATGCTTGTAGCGTACACTTGGAAGCAAAGTTGAACCTGTGTTTGTCCAATAGATGTGAAATGCATGATTATCTACGCATGTATGTACCTGTAGCTTCAAGATAAATCAGTTTGTTTCCTTTACATCAGTATTCCATACACATACACATGTACTCCTTCATCTACAAATATTTGTGCTGTATATATGCATACATGCATGCATTTCAGTTGGAACAATATCGTCGTTTGAGAATATATTTTGAATATTTTAGTTGCTAGTTTATTTTACGGTTGCATTTACAAAAGCAAATTGAATGCTACATGAAGTAGGCACATCCAAAGAGTATTATACATACGAATACGTGTTTAGCTATAAGCTAAGAGGTTACGTTTACTTATTTGTACTATCTACAGTGCTATAAGTTTAATATATGTATGCATGCAATTTATGTTAGCCAGGCTAGAAAATATTAAAACTGTTCAAATGAATTGCAGGACGTAATCTAAAAAAATATATAATACTTTGGTACTTCATATTAGTAAAAAATGCGCATCTAAATGTACAACGTTATTTTGAACCAAATGTAGAAATAAGAATACAGATGAATACAAGATCGCATAAAATAACTTTATATATATATACATTCAGATACAAATGACAAGCAATAAACTCACTAAAATCTCAAATTTACAGGCCTGCTTGTTTGTAAAATATTATTTATTCTAATGAAAAACTACAAAATTGATAACAAAAAACTCGGATACAAAATTAATTTCTTGAATTTTTTGTGGCAAAAATGATGCAATATTTTTGAAGCCTGAAAATGACGTATCTACATTTTAACTACAATTAAATATACTTTCAAACTCAGTTCAGATGTGACATACCTCGATTTATCGATTATAATGCTTGATGTTGCGAAAACATTGTTGAAAATACTTATCTGAGCATAAAAAATGAAACGTTTTGTTTCAATAAACATACGGTATTCTTGGAATAAGATAAAACACATAATTTGTAACTTTAAAATACAAATTTTCATATATATTTTCATGTATTAAATAAGATTTAAATTTGTAACATAAATTTATTAACAAATAGATTGTTCACATTTATTTATTACTAACAAAACCCAAATAAAATATCGAAATTACAAAGTAGTTAATTTGAAACATGGCTATTAACGAAAAATATAATACAATTAACAAATAAAACCGTAAACCAATTTTTGTTTCATTTGCTAACTCTAATTGGAAAAACTTGAAAGGTCGATCTTAGGTTCATCCTTTAAGTTTTCACTACATATAATTGTATAGCAGAGGCTTTAGTTGGATGGATGTTTGGAGAGGTGCGTTGAGATAACGTGAACACTCATATCTCGCCAATTTATTTTCTTGTCACAGTAGTCGCACAAAAACTTATCGTCGATGCCTTCGACTTGTCGATGTTCCATTTTGTAATGCTCCGTAACTACTGCACAATCAGCAGTCATGCATTTAAAGCAAAGAAAACATCGAATGTTACGACTATGTGACCCAATGCAGCTCATCGTATCAGCAATTGTCTTGTAGGTTGTGAAGCAAATTTGACAGCGATAAGCCTCGGACTGAGCAAACTTCAATGCTGCCGTAAATCTTGCAATATCTTCGGGTGTAGATTTTAGTTTGATCTTTGGATTATTCCGCTTATTCATTTTAATAATAGCGTTAGGCTTTTTAATTTTGGTTGAACGATTCGTAGAAACCATATTTTGTTGATTTGAATCACTTAAACACGATAATTTAGAGATGGCGTTACTTTCCACTACAACTGATTGTTTGGAGAGGTGAACCATGATAACGTGAGCGCACACATTTCGGAAGTTAATCTTCTTGTCACACAAGTCACACAACACTGTATCGTCGGTGCCTTCGGCTAGTCGATGTTCCATTTCGTAATGCTTCTTAATTTCTTCAAGATCCATAGGAAAACATTTAAAACAAAGTAAACACCGAAAGTTATCCTTATGGGACCGAATGCATGTCATGGCATCAGCAAGTTTCTTGTAGGTTGTGAAGCAAATTTGGCAGCGACGCACCTGGGACTTAACAAACTTCAATGCTGCCCCAAATCTTGCAATATCTTCGGGTGCAGGGTTTAATTCGACCTTTGGATTATTCTTCTTCTTCGTTTTAATAATAGCGTTGGGCTTCTTAGTTTTGGTGGAACGTTTCGTAGAAACCACATTTTGTTGATTTGAATCACTTAAGCGCGGTAATTTAGAGATGACGTTATTTTCCACTAAAACTGACTTGGGTTTTGATTTAGAACCCACGCGAGATTGGGTTTTTGTATCCGTGACCATTGTAATAGAGTTTTTCTCTGATGACTGGACCTTATTTCCTGTAATTAAAAAAGAACATTTTAAAGCATAAAATAAAAATTCCTTGCAAATTTCTAAATAGTATGTATTACTGAAAAACCTTCAGCTATTAATTAACAAACTTACTCAAACGTAAACTACGGCGTGCTTCCATTTAAGTTGCTTGAGTACAAAAGGTTTGTTAAACTTTGAAATGTATGTTTTTAATCACAATAACTGTGGTTGTATAAAATCTTGTTTTTTAACCGTATTGTACAATTTGATGTTTACACTTTAAGAAAACACACGGTATAGTTTTGTTTGAAAGTTTTTTACTGATGGTGTTTGAAACTGAATGTTTGCTGAACAAATGCTGACTGACGACTGAAGACTATTTCGTAAATTTTTAAGCTTATATTTGATTGCTTCCTAAAAGTCATATGGATACGTGAGACCTCTGTATGCATGCAGATATGTGCATATGCATATCGTGTATATGTCTTTTGTTTAGTGTGTTTGTGTAAGTATATCTTATTTATATATCCAAGCCATTACGAAGCTTATGTTTGTTGCGAAGCATAAATTTATTTTAGGTACACATGCGTAAAAGATGACGTGAGTTTGTTGAGCAATGTGTACTTAATGTTTAGCTTTGTTTGTGTCCCTTTATATGACTTAACATACTTTTCAAGAAAAATGTTCCTTATTGCCTACAAATACAAAGTGGCGTACGTGCGATAATGTTTTCTCAAAATAATTCAAGGGGTACAAGTCCAAGTTAAGTTTATGCTAGACAACTCATTATAGCGTTTTCCAAAACCTAGCCATGCAATACGTTGATTTTAGTTTAAACTAGAAACCTTATTCAACTTAATTGCTAAACACAAAATTTAAATGAAAGAGTCAAATAACAAATTTTAATTTTATATTTCATCATTTATTATTTCAAGATATGTTTATATTCATATTTAGAGAAAACATGTTTGAATAATTATATTTTAAGTCAAAATCCAAGGGATCGAACAGGTATGTGAAATGTCAAAGTTTGTTGTTTCATTGGCATTGTTTTCGGTAAGACTGATTATGATTTATTGTAACTAAAACATGATGGAACAACTAGTATTTACTGCTAATATTTATATGTATAAATTGAGTCATTTCATAATAATAATATAACGTACAGTTACACGTTTTTCTTCTTGTCCTGCCATTGCATTTTAAGCTTATCGATTGCATGTTCATCTACAAATATATCATTTATAAACTTACAGAAATCTGATACTTTGTATTGTACTTAATATTTTTCATAATGAACCTTACACTCTCTGACTTAGTATCACACGTTATTAACTCAACTAGCTTATGACAATGCAAGGGTACATATTTTGTGTATTCAAAAAGAACCGTTAATATTTACATGGTTAGTATGCACGTACGCAAGTCGTGTATTTTGTTGTTCTTCAAGAATGTCAGATTTTACAGGAATTTGAATTGTATAATTATGGTATACATATATGAACATGCTTTCAAATTGGACCTACCTAACCAAATCAACATCAATTAAGGTTGTTTGATTTGTTTTTTATGTTAAACCCTGATTTAAAGCATGAAGCCAATTTCTACATAGGTAAAACCAATATGCGGTTAGATGATAAATAAATACATGTATACGTATATGTGAACGTACATGCATTGATTGTCGATTCATTGGCAGGTATATCGTTTCATCGAAAAGCTTATGGTGGTCTCTTTTCCTATTTTCCATGCACGGATGTCCATGTACATTGTGATTTAAAGTTTAAAAACGTGACTTAAGCACTAAGAAAAAAATATTTTAAAATTGTCTGAGGAAATTATTTTGCGCGTGTTTTCAACCTGTGTGAGGTTTAAACAATTTGACGTTCCCATATCTTTATTAACTTGCGACTTAGCAAGTTATACAGGATATCTGGGCCGTCTGTCCGTCCGTCTGTCCGTCCGTCCGTCCGT
>JAQFZH010005337.1:0-10710 GCA_034695485.1 Entomobrya nivalis
CCCGTTATCCATCAAATCGTCCACAATCAAAAAACCCGCTTGAAGCTACACAAATCAAAATTATACGCATGTCTAAAAAATCTTTTTCTGTGGCTTATATTCAAAATCTTAAAAAAAATTCTTACAATCTCAATACACCAGCCCAATATTTGAGCTTGCTCAACTTTTTCGCCTGTTATTTCCTCGGAAAGAATTATAAAGGCTGATTCCACTAGTTTGCCTCTGTTTTAGCGGGAAAAAAATGTATTAATTTTTTTTCGATCAATATAGTTGTTAAAAAAGTTACATAAAAAACTGTTACCTTATTTGTTTGCCATTTGGCACATTATACTCCAAAAGCGATGTAATCCAAGGTTTTATTCCACTTTGACCAGCCTTCTTTTCTAAAATCGTTGAAACGTCATTTAAAATTGTCAGAAACTTTTCATCGAATTTCTTCGTCGAATCAGTTTTGTAATCGATGGTTGACTCCAAAAGGGCTCCATTCTTGCTTCGCGTTCCCATCTTTCGAATTTTGTGTGATAATCACCTTTAATGGCTTAATGTCTAAAACGTGAGTTGAATGGAATGTGAATCTTTTGGTTTTGGACTTATCAGGACGTTTATATACTGAACAATATTCCCGTGAAAAATTTGTAAGTATCCATCAATTAACCTAATATTTTATTGTGTATGTACGGCTATCTAAGGAATTTTGTTTTCATGGAAAATCTAAAAATTCCAACGGATCAAACACGTGGCGGTAAATTATAAAATAAAGCATGGAAAGGAAGAAGTGGAAAACTCAAATTACTAATAAATAATAATTTTTTTGGTTCATGTTTTTCCTCAAAATCAACCCCAAAACTCTGAGAAAGGTCATTTCAAAATCATGTGATAAGGGATGAACGGTGAGAGCTTTTTGACCAACAAAACGCAATTTAAGTATACATACCACTTGCTATACTGTTGGTTATCTAATGATGAGTGTAGCATCTCTCACATCCCTGTAATTATCCTAAAAGTATTCCGTAGTAGTTTTAAACACACAGGCTTTATTATAATTGTACCAGAACAGATATATATTACAGAAATATATCATTTTAGTCAAGAAAAACTTCACAAATCTAAAATTTGTGTGTGGTATCTTTGAATGTACTTAAATAAGCTTAAATATGTCTATCTAATAAGCACCCGTGTGAAGCAATCATTCTGGGAAAAAAATTATCTCGTCTCAATCCTCAATTTATGTTAAGAGCACTCTCATTATTCACCTTGATTTGCTCTCTATTTTTCATTAGAATTAAAAAAAAAATGATTGAAACTGACTTAACATTTTTACACATTCCTGTAAACTTGTATTGTTTCTCTTTTACGACACAGTAATGGACTAACCTATACTACATTTTACGGCAGTAAACAATCTCAAGTCGCTTCAGTATATGAAAAACCTCTACACTACCAAATATTTTGTTATTTTTATCACTGAGCAACCTAAGCTTAAGTTATTAATAAGCTACTTTTTATAAGAAAGTATCACGAATAAAATCTTAGCACAGATTTTATTTTTTACTTTAGAAACAGGTAACTAAAACATATATGCAATGTCAAATGAGCGTTGCATAGTCCATTTGGCCAGTTTTATTTTTAAATTATCTGCTCAATGCTCTGTTTGAAATCTCGTAGGAGCAAGAATAGGTCAAACTTGTCAATTTAAATGTTGAAAGTATTTTCCAACTGACATATCCAATTTTGCAATTTTGAGCTTTAAGCCAAGCTGTAGCCGCCTGAAGAATTTGTTTTAAATATCATTAAATTTAGAAATATTGGTTCCAAATTTATAAAAGGGCTTGTACAGCAAAGGATTTGCAAAAATTTAGCAATGCAGCTAAAGCTGACATTGGAGAGGCAGAAGTAAATCTTCACGAAGTCATAGACGCAGTGAAGTGGAAGCTTGAGGAACAATACCAGGATTTAAGGATACAGTATTTATTATTCCAAAATCATTTTCTAATATTGTATTTTTTGATAGGTGTAAAGTTAAGGTCATACTTATATGTGAAATGAATTATGTAAAAAATTAGTGATTGGAGCACGCATTAGTTTATATGGGCATGCGCAATGCCCATATCATGTAAAACTTGGTCTATTGCCAAACGTTTGTTTAATGAGTTTTTCTTGGAATCAATAAAATTTCGGAATATTTTGTCGCGCTTGTTTAAACACTTAAAAAACCAATTCAACTGATGATAACATCAGGGCTGAAGACAAAAACAGATAATTTAATTTCATGTTTTTTTTAAAACAAATTTTACAAATTTTAGAAACATATTTTATTACACCTATAAAACAACATTTAAATTTCAGAATATACGAAAGGTTAAAAAATGTCGTATGAGAAATATAATTCTCCCCTCAAACATACATCATCAAAATATATAAATATATCAGCTAAATAGACCCGAAAACCTTGTTAAGTAAATTTTACATTGATTCTATTTCCTTCAAATTGGTT
Organism: Entomobrya nivalis; assembly: GCA_034695485.1. Classification (NCBI taxonomy): domain Eukaryota; kingdom Metazoa; phylum Arthropoda; class Collembola; order Entomobryomorpha; family Entomobryidae; genus Entomobrya; species Entomobrya nivalis. The sequence continues at coordinate 2,495 of JAQFZH010005337.1, forward strand.
GCCTATTTTATCGTTTTATTACATCTTCGCGTCTATAAAATTGGAGCGAAGAATTGACAGACGCACCCCAATAAACATTAGCTTTCTGGATCTTTCGAAAACTATACAAATCAAACTGCAACGATTCACAACCAGATAGACTGTTTCCTTTAAAATATTTCTGATAATGCATGACCAATTTCCCACGGCACAGGATTTCTTATCGCTAAAACTGGTTTTTTTTATCTCTCAGAGTAAGTCACTGGTGTATTGTAACAAATTGTTGAATTACTTTTCATTCGATAGGTTAAGATACCCTTGCATATGATTATGCGTATTATTATGCATATTTGTATTATCAAATCAACTGCTACATCCATACGTATTTTGTTATAACCTTGAGTTATATTTTATATCTTAAACTAAAAGTTGAGAATAACTTGCATGAATTAGTAAAGACCTACTTTAAAATTTCTGTATTTGTGAATCCATTGAATGAAATGAGTTAATAAATAAATCAGTTTGTACAAAATAATTATAAATTCTTCTTTTATAATCAATGCTAACTGTAGTTTGATTTGTCTGTATAGACACATGGTACTGCACTACACATGGGATGCAATGTTATTAATGTAAGATTTAAAAATTAATTATATCTAAAATATTTCATGCATATTTCTTTAAATCCAATTATAATCCTGGATTTGTGCCAGCACAGATGCACACAAACAAGCCAAATTTTCATACAACAAACAAAGCCACATGACCAAAAACCGAGCAACCAAAGTCACCTGTTCTGTTTTCATAGCAAGACGAGTTTCTGTGTCTGAGGAAGCCTGTCAGTTATTTGAATAAAGAATATAAACAAACTTATTTGGTCCTTTTTTCTATTCTTGTTTTTCGACCAACTAATACAAACCAACCAAGCGGTTTTTTATGCAGTTAGTGAATAATTAATAATGAGAAGAATTAAATTTAGCATTAATTACTGTTTTACTATGGAAGTTTCTTAAATTAACAACGCGTCATTAAAATTTAAAAATGATGGTGGTCCCACTGATAAATTTTGTTTACTTCAGAACGCTGTGTGGTCAACACCACTGAAACTACGTAAGTTTTAGAGATAATAGTGTTTTAGTTTAGGCAGCATTTTCTTCTGCTTATTTGATAATTAACTATGATCACCAATTGTATTTTTAATTTGTAGAATTTTGTGTTCCTTCTTGTACATTGGAAAGAATAAGGATGATAATGAAGACCAATTACAAATTATTTGGGCAACAAGAGGAAACGGCTCATTCTTCCGTACACTTTCCCCACTAGTTAAAAACGGAGCGGGATTACAAATGAAGATGGGACTTGGAGACGCCAATAATTTCCAAAAATATTCCCAGAGTAAGCTATTTAAAAATAATGTCTAATTATAAATTATTGACATTATATTCCATGTGTGTATTTTTTTTACTTAAAGTTTACCCTTTGAAGAATCTGCCTGAACGAGAGGCGTTTTCTAGTTATCTCGTCATGCGCCTTGGTGCTGCCCCTGTTGACTTATTAAACAAATGGAAACCCCAGAATAGTCAGACTGGAACAGTTTCAGGAAGACTGAGTCTCAATATGGTATTCAATGAGGAATTTTTAACTGCCTACTTTGTTGAAAATGCACCGATGGATCACTGCCGTTCAATACTGGCTAAAATGCTGGAAAATACTGAGTGGGAGCGAGACACGACCATTACTTCAGCAGGTGAAGCAACCGTCAAATGTCACAGGGCGGTGCTGGTGGCAAGTAATCCTTATTTTCAAGCCATGTTTCAAAGTGGAATGTGGGAGTCAATTACGAACGCGGTTAATATGACGGATATGATGGAGGTGGAGGTTAGAAGTTTCTTGGGATATTTGTACATTTGTGTTATTGAAGCCAGCTTTGGAGGATATCCAAACAGCTTGGAAACACTGATGATCAGGGGAAAGTTGAGTTGGCTGTTATTTGGGAAGAATTTTTGTGGGATCTCGAGATGTGCAGCTGGAAGTGATTCAGATCAGCTGTTGAATGGGGTTTGGAATGATTTGAGCTTGAAAGCGGTCCAGGTTCTGAAATGGTTTGTTTTGTAACTTGAATTAATATTAAAGTTATTAAACCTAATTTATTGGATGATTTGGTGAAAAAAATTGTAAATTTATTTAATGATTTCAATAGGTACTCAAAGGAGAGACCTTTGGAATTGATGGCATCGGATAAGTATAAGAAGTTGTACGTGGAGACTTCCCAAGTTGCTATGGAACTTGACTCAAAATTTCTTCAGTATTTGGACACGGACGAAATCGAAAAAGGGGTAAATAATGGAGAACGGAATTTTATAGTCTGAATAATAATAATATTTAAGTTTATTGGAATTGTGATAATTTTAAAGTTGAGAAGGCTGTATAACAGTAAAAATCCCTGTACTCAGCTCGCTGCGGAATCAAAATGTGATATATTAAAAGCTACTGATTGCATAACTAACTGTGTCATTTATATAGTCAATAGAATAATCTATAAATAAATCTTTTTGGTCCAATTTTATGTTTAAAATACTTAAAACCGTGTTTGTACTTGTTTGTATGTATGTGTTATTTAGTCTAACTGAACAAACCAACTCATACCAAGATTTAAATAAAATAAAGTAATCTTAACTAGTATATCAATTTTACATGAGGTCACATTCAATAATATTACACTTTTGCAATAAAAAACTGGCTCAAGATTTTTGTTTAGAAGAGATAAACATAATTATCAGGAGGACTACAAGCATTATGTCGTTGTTAAAAAAAATCTTGTACGTTCAATTTTTTTACGATAACCTATGACTTTAGCACAAATCTTCAATATGCATCTTTTATGTTAGCTGTACATACATAAGGTAAGCAGCAGTTGATCTTAAATTTGGCAGATGGTAAGTTCTGGCTTATCTATTCATGAAATCAGAAGTCAGTAAGCGTGTAAAGTTTTGTCTTTCATGTAAAAGTTCATTGACGCAAATTAAGTTTAAAAAATTGGAAGAATTTTTCAGTCATTTAAATAAATTATTAGTTTAGTTTTATTTTATATACGAGAAGTTTTAAAATTAAATTGAATTTGAACCTTGAAAAGGGACAACTATTTAAATATAAATATTACATAAAGTGAAACCGATTCATTGACTAACCTACATTTTTTGGAAATATAACCAAAATGAATTAAGGATATTTTTTTAAATGTTTTGTTTTGCTTTTGTATCACATTCCGTTTTTCCATTTAAATTTTAGGAGATTTTTTTAACAAGGGACTTAAACAACAATATATTGTTATATACATACATATATACATAAATACATATATACCCAATTATCACACCACAAAATAGCAACAATGCAATGAAAACCAACAATGAGCAACAAAGACATCTTCTATGAAACGAAACACAAGGGCAGGAAGAACACAGTGCGGTAAAACGGAATGTTTACTTGTCAAAATAAAAAGATAAACAATAACATTGTTGAGCTCCCTTCTCTGTACTATATTAAATCCCACTAATTATTTTTTCTTGCTTACTTTAATATTCATTCAATTATAAAATGACAATATATTTATAGAATTTTATCACATGTATTACTTTACTACTAGTAATTTAAGAGATAACTGATTAGTTTAGCTTTAGAGAAAACAGTTTATTGGACAATTTAACCAACTGAGCTTATTTATTTTTGTGTATAAATTTACTATGGAGGTTACGTTAGTAAATGATGCTAGCTTATCATTCCGAAATGATAAGCCATTAACATTTTGCTCTTTACAAAAAGCCACGAACGACGTGTCACTACAACTCAACCAAGTGACGGGAAAACATACCCAGCAAAAGTTCCATAATATTTTTAAAACTCTGCTAAAAATCGATGACACGGTTATCATTCCTAACAGCGCAGACACTGGGTAAGTTTTAACGTAAAAAAATTAATATGCTTATCTTTAAATCGAATTTAAATTTTGTATTAAGTTTTTGTATTTAAATTGCAGAATCTGGTGTTCACTGCGCATTGTAAAAGAAAATGATGACCCCGAAGCCCAAATGGATGTGATGTGGACAAACAAAGGAAATGATTGCTTTTTTCGCACTCTTTCACTTTCAACAATACTTAAGGACAAAGCCGGATTGCAAATGACGATGAGAAATTTGAGTACAAATGAATCCGCAAAAACTTCTAACGGTAAGGGACACACGCGATAAAATAAACTTTAAAGTACGTTTTGCATTTTTTTTTGTTAAATGTTTATTTTTGGTAAACACAGTTTATGCTTTGACAAACATGGTTCTTTCGGAGACTTTGTCGTGCATGGTTTTCTCATTGGGTAAGGTTTCTTCTAAGATGACAAATGAGAAGAGCAATGGAACTATAAACGTTTCAGGAAGGTTTACGCTCTTACTTGTACTTAAGGAAGATTTTGTAAGTAGCTGTTTTCTTGGAAACTTGCGAGGAAATCGATGCTGCTCAGTTTTAGCTAAAATGTTGGATAATGAGACATCAGCAGACACGACAATATATACATCAGATGGAAAAGAGGTGAAGTGCCATAGAGCTGTGCTAACTGAGAGTAGTCCAGTATTTGAAGCCATGTTCGAAAGGAGTGGAATGCAGGAGTCGGCTACAAATGTGATTAATATAGTTGACTTGAATGAAACCCAAGTTCGAGCCCTTTTGGGGTATTTGTATAAGTGGGAGGTGAAGCCAGCATTGGAGGATATTACTACTGGTTGGAAATTACTGGGAAAGGGCAATTATTATCAGTTGGATGAACTTGTGAGTATTATGAGAGAGGTGATGATGATCAAGGGAAATGAGTTTTATAGTGTGGATTTAGCAGTGGAAATGCTAGTATTTGGATATAATGTTGGTGCGGAGGAGAAGGGCTCTGTAAAACGAAACAAGACGGATGATCTATTGAGCGTGGTTGGGAAGGATTTGACTAAGAAGGCAGTCCAAGTTCTGAAATGGTAATTTTATTGGAATAAAGAAATATATAAAATGGATTAAAAATCTGCTAATAAAATATTTATACACGATTTAACTTTAAGCTGAATGTCTTTACTTTTTTTGAATAGGTATTCCATGAAAAACCCAGAGAAAATCATGTCATCTGAAGAGTACAAAAAATTGTATGTCGAAACCCCACAAATTGCTTTGATGCTACGTTCTAAGTTCCTAAAGTATATTAATACGGATGCTTTTCAGAAAGACGGAGAAAATGGTGGAACTTATTTTATAGTTTAAGAGTTTTATATTGTTATTTATACATAAACTATTTTTAAGCTTCGGTTAGAAACAAGTCTGATTTTTTTATTAGTGGTTGTTTTATTGTTTATAAATTTTATGTATAGAAATGAGGTGTCAATTACCAAACTTTGGTATACATACCTATTTTTGTCACGAAAGTTCCTAATTTAACAAAGGTAAAGTATGCCTGTTAAAATGTCATAAATTGAAAAGTAAATATGTTCAAATTTAAAAAATATATATATATTTAAACGTTACATTGTTGGCCAATACATTTTTAAGGATATCATAACACACTACCAATAAATAAATTATTGTTAAAGTGAATTATAATAAACAATAAAATTATAGACCGTTAAACTGCGCAGTAGAAATATCATCGTTTGAAATATTATGGTTCCTTCGACTCAGCATGGCGCTAAGTTTACAGTTCACCTCGATTTCTTGGATAATATTCTAAATTTAGTAGCATTGGAAAACGTTTCTGCTTGGAAATTATATATCTACGTCTTCCAGGAATAAATATTTGGTCTACAGTGAAACGATATGAATTGATCCATATTAGACTCTCGGATACAAATCACCACTCATTTTAGAGCATGTGACACGTTGTTACTCTTTAATGTAAAGTTTATAAAGGCAATATTGCATTCCTATGGTGCTTATGAACAACGCTTGGGGAAAATAACAGTTTGTGGCGAATAATTCTAGAGAAAGCGAGACCATTAATATATAATTATAAGAAAGCTTACTAGTTTACCTGCTAACAAGGGATATTTATTTTATAAAAATGTGAAAATATGTATTCCCGCAAAAAAGCCAATTCAATAAAAGTCTATTTAAACGTATTTTAATAACTAGCCTAACAAATGTAGTACATTTAATTAAATGCAAACAAAGTATTTACTTCAGTATCTCCTTTGTTGAGTAGTAAATAATATCGATTTCATAGACTTCAGATCTTTCAATGAATACTTTCAAGACAAGAACAAGGGACGACCAATACATATTTGGTATTTTGCATGGAAATGTAGAGTGCTTCTTGACAACAATGTTGTATTGTACGTAGGCCTGCATGTTAGGTAGATAGGGATAGCTGAGCTGAGAAAAGAATGCTTTAAGGGTACCCCTTGTATGCTGAGGTATGTGTCAATATACCCCATCATCCAGACGCGGCTTCCCCATCCGGCAATGCGTCACATCGTTTGCCTCCAGCCAATGGGAAGCCGCCACCACATCCACACGCAACGCAGAAGTAGTAGCGAGCAAGATCCCACTCGCATCATCATCATTCTCACATTATCATTCTCAATCTTCTCTGTAAATGTGTGTCTTAACCTATCTTATAAATAAAACTTAACTAACTAACAGTTAAACTAATTGCTATCACTCGAACCTCATTCATCATCAGCATCACACACATTGTGATCATACATATGCCGCCAATAAGGGAGCTTTGAGTGCCAAAACATTTCTCTCCTCAGTCTGATGTAAACAAACACACAAACAGATGTGTTTGGGTTAATATTATTCCTTTACAAGTGAAAGTTCAAAACCCTAACTAATAAAATCAGTTTCTACGTTAACTTTCGCTTACTAATTCGATATTAGAATCAATTTTGTTCATTATACTGTGAATAGATGTGAATGTAATAAACAGTTCAAGTGAAAAAATACAACTTTAATTACTAGCTAAAATAAAGCTTCGTGTGCAAATATTGTTGAAACACATTGTATAGTCGCCTTACCTAATATAGTCTACGACAAAAAATATATATAAAATATATATAGTTAAAATAATTAAAATCAACTTAAAATATGGAATTCTTCGTACTAAAAGACAGTTCTGTAACTTTCACCAATGACGGTATGCAAACACCATCAAAACTGTCCACTTTTGTAGGATTACGTATGTCCAAACTGTTTATTCAACCGGTGGTTGGGAACGTTACGCGTACAATATGCCATCAAAGATTGTTTCGACTGCTGCATATACCACCGGTCAAATCCTGGCCAAGTTGCTTCAAAAATAATACCTTTGGGTTAGTCTAGTTTTAAATTTTGATTTAGTCAAAAAAAAACTTACAAAATATATTTCCAATTTTGTAGTTTAATAAACCGTGTTACTTTCTTTTCAGTATATTTACATCTGTACGTTCACTGGAGTCCACACCTTCTGTCCTAGAAATATTTTGGGCAACACAATTTGACGACTCACTTTTCCTCAAACTTTTGTCCATGAAAGATTTCGTAATCGGAACCAAACTCAATGCGAAATTAACTCAGGGAGAGAATGTGTTTGAGTTGACTCATACAGGTAATTAAATATATTCATAATACATTTTCCTATTTATGGTATAAGTAATTTATAAAATTTACAACTTTTTCTTTTATTTAAGAGCCTATCCCCGCTACATGGAAAAGAGAAAGAGGGACTTATGGCATCAGCATGCGTTTAGAAAACATTCCAGTAGAAATAATTACAGGGTGGAACGTAGCCAACGCAAAACTCTCAGGAATATTCGATTTGTCTGTTATCTTCAACAAGAATATTATCAAGGCTCTTTATGATCAAACCAATTTACCACTAAATACTTCCTCGCGTCTATTGGAATATATTTTAAATCACGATGAATACGCAGACATGTGTATTGTACCACAAGACGGACAACCACTTAAGTGTCATCGAGTTGTATTTTCCGCAAAAAGTCGTCTACTCACTAATATGCTAAAAACTGCAACGAGAAACGATACTACAAACTTATTCGAAATTAATATAAATGATATGGATACGAAAGAAGTAAAGGCTTTTTTAGACTTTCTTCATATGGACCATGTGGAAGCAGCTGTAACGGATATGAAGCTTTCTTTTAAGCTATTAACAGCTGGGTATAAATACGGTGTACTCGATTTAATGAGTTACATGCAACAGCTAATTTCAATAA
>JAQFZH010005338.1:0-10710 GCA_034695485.1 Entomobrya nivalis
GAACAACATCGTTGTTGTATAAGTCACAAATCTGACTTACGTCCCAGTCCCAAGCTCGTGTGTTTTTATCATCCTAATAAATATTATATTATATTTCCTTGTATTAATTGCTTTCCTAGAGTAATTAAGACCAGCGACAGAGATAAGATATCAAGAGAAAAGGTATGTGTACGTGTATTGATATATGCGCATATAATTCGGAGGTATTACGAATTCTGGCAACAAGCAAATTAATATTATATTTTAAGTGGTATTGGTATAAATATTATGGTGAAAACGAGTTGTTTTACGTGGTTGTTTTTTTTCTTTACTGAGGTGCACACGTTAATAAATATATCTGGTTCACATTATTCTTCTTCTACAAAAGAAAAACAAGTCATTTTTTTGCCATTTTGGGTATACGTAATGCACCAAGAAGTCAAGTGGTAAATGGGCATATTTTTAGGGGATGCGTGATCTACGCTCGTCCATATTATTTCATTTTCTTTGTGTGTACACGAGACGACGGGACTTCTTGCTCTTATTATTCTTGTTTCGTGGGGATAAAAGTTACTAATAAACCACCACAGCTATAACTGCGACAACGACCACATTAGATTTAATAAGGAGCAACATGCAGTGGGCAACTAACTAGAGCAGAGAGCATAAGTTGTCCACTAAAAAAAAGTAACGCACCTCTCGTTTTTTCTTTCGTTTTAGGTGGTCAACTTGAAAGAAAGGGGAGACGGAGAGTGCAATAAATTTTAGAAATGTTACTCTACTGTAATGCATACTAATGCCATTCTAATGGTTAGTAATCGAAGTAATGTATCTTTTTCTTCTAAGAAAAAAGTTGTTTTGGAAGAAAAAAGCGGCAAGTGGACGAAAACTCTTTTTTTTTGCCGTGCGCTTATATATATACATAACATATGTATATTTTTAGTAAATATATTAAAAACCAAGAGGGTAGATCATTTTCAGAAGCCTTCTTTACAGTTATAACTTTAAGGCTTACACAAATTAGTTCAAATTTGTTGCAGACGCGTAACTACAACTTTCTGTTTATAATCTTTAATAAACTGGTTTCTCAAATTATTAAGTCTGAAGATCAGCGGCACGCTATTGTGAATTGCGATATACCTTAGGTAGGTACACTTTTCCAGTTAGTTACTTCTTTTGCTAATGACTCCACAAGTTAGTCACTCGCGATTATAATATCTGCGCTGATAATAAGTTCACTTGTTCCTGGTTTTTACGAGACCAGAATGAAAATATTATTAAGCTTAATTTTTAGAGTTGATTATTCGGTCTCAATTTCTTGTGATAGCAAAAATGAATTCCTAAATTTCATCCAGTTTTCTCCGTTCCACATGTACTCATGTTTACGTTTTCATTCCAAAAATTTTGCCTGCTTTTATAACTTTTTACAAGATTAGGTCATTCTGAAGTCGTTATCCTGCCGTAATTGTATGGTCACTGGAAAAATACTTAACTTTTCTTTAATCTCAACAAAGCAAAGGGTAAACTTTTCTGTTAAGCTAGTGCTAACATGTTTCGCATATTTCCTCCCAGCAGTAGTCATTAAAAACCAAGTATTTGGCGTCGCATTCCAATCCGTACAATAGCTTTAATTTCTTGCCAAATCTTGGACAAAGGTAAGCCATTTAATATGTCTATTGCGCTATAGTATACTATTTCGTTTACACAAGGTAATCAGTTTTTGTGACCAGACTTCCAAATACGCCGAAAGAATTAATGACCATTTCAACCGAGGAAATTAGTTGTCCCGTCTTATTTTTTTCATGGGACCCGAAAGGAAGAAAATATTGCAGCTTATAATGAGTTAAACGAACAGAAAACATACTTTGTCTTTTTTTTTTCTCTTGTCCTCTTTTTCTACAATTTTTACAGGAGAAAGTACAATCGCTCGCTCAGGTAATAATCTTAAGTAACAGGCAGCTCTCTCGCCGAGCAAACGACATAGCAAGCATTTATTTTGTCTGTAATCCAATTCAACTATTCACTCCAGTTTGCATACTAGTTTCAAGTGTAGTGTAGTCAAACCCCTTCGGCTTCCCGTTGCTTCGTCCGTCCGTCCGTTTGACGACTCCAGTATATTTATTTTCTCCTTCGAGGTATTTAGTATAAAGTGGAATTTTGTGTACGCTCAGGAGAAAGCCATTTGTTTAAATTGTTACTTTTGTGACATGAGGGCATTGTTAACGGAAGGGATTAAATTAAGAGTTTATTACGTATGCATACACTTATTTCACAGCAAACGAAATATTATACAAAAATACTCAAATTTCTTTTTCACTATACCACTATAATCATGCATACACTATCGCTGAGAGAGAACTGGTAAAGAAATTAAGAAAAAATTATATGCACACGATATAATGTATTATATATGATTTAATGCATAAAAAGAACTACCCACAAGTTACATGAATAACACCAAGACATTGAGATTTGCTCGAGTGCAAGCAGTAATTTTTGCACTAAGCCAGGAATTGACAAATTTGGATAGGTTGACACAATATTTTAGCAGTGCATGCAAGGGTGTGCATATGTGGAACCGCCTAATTCATCTAAATTTACTTTATTTTTCTTAAGTACATGTTACTTCATTTCACAAAACACTATGTACCATTACACTAGTGTGTTCTCATTTGTTCAAAAAGCCTGTGTACATTGAGAAAACACACATTTTCGCGTATTCCCATTGAAAATTCCTCTTTCCGCTTCTCCACAGTTGTTGAAAAATGACTTGGTTTGAGTTGGAGTACACCTTGCAAAAAATAAACTTTCATGTTAAGCCTTTCCCTGTCGTAATTTTCTTTGATAAAAAATCACACAAAAAAGGCAAATATAATGAATTGCTATTAAACCGAAGTAAAGGAAAAGCGTAACAAAATCTAGTGAGCAATTTTAGCAAAGCAATTCAATCATTGTGTTCATGAACAAGCAGACAGAGCTCATGAACAAGAATTCGCATAAAACAGCTTGCATTATTTACGAATGGTAATCTGTAATGCTTTAAAAGCAGGCAGGGGGTTGTAACAAAGGGAACTTTTACGTTGGTATGAAAAGTGAAATGACTCACCTGAATGTAATCCGCGATTTTCTATACTGTTATATCAAGAAGTCAAGAACGCTCTGATATATTTTTTTATGAAAAGCTGTTTGGGAATTTATTGCATGGTTTTTATGTTTATTTCAAAGTAATGTGTTTTATCAAAATATCAAATCCTACAATTGTACAATTCGCAAATCCTGTGCATTTATGCACACTAATGTAATACGTAGGTTAAATGTGTACTACAACTGTGCAGTTACATGCGTTTAATTGCTTGTTTTTTTCTTAAAACAGCAACAAAATTTCCGTTGTTGTAACGCTTTTATATCCAAAAACATAAAAACGTACTCTGGTTGGCATTCGTCTGACAAGCTAAATCCAGCATGCGATTTCCTTCGAATATTTGTAAGTTGCAGACTTTGCAAATATCAAATTTAACGTATTTAACACCACTCTTTTTCCGTAAAAAGGGTCGCCTTATTACTCTATTTGCAGTAGTAGCTTTTATGAATCTTTATTAAGCTGAATATATTCAAGACATTGTCCTCACATCCGCATCCGCTCGTGTTCTAGTAGTCACCTCAAAACCAAAGAACATGCTCACATCTTACTAAAAACCTTTAAACATAAATGTGCTGTTCGTTGATAATTATATAGAGTTTATGACTTAAAACGAAAGTACCATCGTCATCCGTGCATCAATTTATTCTGTGATGCGATAATACCTAGGTAAATACTCTGCCTGAGATATTTTGTGCTGATGTAACGAATGTCAACGTGATACATTGTATGCTGTTACTTTAATTTATAAAAAAAAATGTTTAAAAAAAACTTTGTGATAAGAAAACTGATATGCTCTAGCTCAGGGAATAAATCGATGTGACACATTGCTTGTCTGGAGGAAACGAACAATATTTGAAAACGAACAATGAAAAAACCCCACCAAGATTTCACATTCTTGGAACATTTTGGGATTTTAAGTGTTTCATAAAAAGACTCCAGTATATTGTTCTCTCGCATGAGGTTGTGTGCTTCCCTTCCTTCCCTCATAACATGCATACAGATATTATTTAATAATCCTGATGTGATGCGGCTACGAGGAATGGAAGAGAGAAATGAAAAGAGACATCTCAAATCCCAACCCGATGACTTGCATCTTCGACGATGCGACTTTTTCTCTAAATTACATTTTTTCTCTAGCATAATATCTCACGGGTTAAAAAGAAAATTGTCACAAAATCTAATGTAAACTGCTATGTAATAAACCTTTTCCTTTACTCCCTTCTTCATCTTATGACCCATGTATGTAGCCACATAGCTTGTTGTGCAAATGAAACATCACAACAGCCTGAAGAACGCTGTAAGTCACCACACCACTACTATTTACATCCATGAAGGGATTAAATAACCCTTGTATGATACAAGTTGTATCTAGTATGTAGCTATTGAACAAAATGAAAAAAATGAATCTGACACAGTGTGAACGTAATCCTGCAATGCAATGTCCCCTTTTTACTTCTTGCATCCGTTCATTCATTTCATTCTCTTTTTCTTTTTTTATTGTACACTTTGATCTGACTTTGGCTTTGGCTCTCTTTGTGACTTGTTTTCATTTTTGAAAAAAAAAACATAAACTTTACTGTGTTGTTGTAAGTGAAATATAAGCTGAGTGTATTATAAAATTTACTTTTTAACAGTAAGCTCGAATTTCCCTTTTCTGGATATTTTGTTGATAAATACTCTGAATTTATGGATATCATCTGCTTAACTAAAGCATGAACTTGCAAGCACGATATTTTCACAATAATTTACTTTGTAAAAAAACTATTTTAAAATCCTCCTACAATCAGATGAAATCATATGATATTGCTGCCTTGCTGTCTGAAGTAAAAACGGTTGGATGGTCAAATTCGAAGCGGATATGTGCAAGAAAGTTGTAAATCTAACTGGATGTCATGAAAGGGACGTTTTTTTACTTGAAAATCACTCGCTCCAGATAATCCGATTTCATAGAAGAGTAATCGCCAGACCAAAATAGTACAACAAATTTTTAAAAAGGACAGACTCTATACTATCCTTATATTTTTGATCGACAGACAGATGATTTTGAGTTTAAAATGGCTGGCTTCCTACAATCGATTTCAACATTGGTGATGTATGTTTTGCATTTTTATTATAAGTGATCGATAGGTACAGAAGTGGACCTTTTTAACAAAAATTGACAAGCGCACACGATAGAAAGAATGGATGAATCCAACCCGAACATTATAATATTATGATTGACCCGTGCATCATTTCCCTATTTTTAATATCATATTGCACGTTTTGTGCGGTTTAGTTAAAAATATTTAAAAATACATTTTGAATCCGATGTGGATATGCTGATGTGATAATATTAACAAAAAACCCTTGATTCGATCAGTAAAAAGGGTTCAGTTCACACACATGGAAAAACTGAAAACATCAAACTGGGCGGCTCAACGTATGTCTCAAAGTCCCGTTAGACTCTAAAAGAAATTTAATTTAAGCATTTTAAATATTATGCTAAGTACTTGATGCGCTAAACTGATGCATATACGTAAGTATATCATGCACATAATAAATAATATCCACCCGCACAAATGGTTGTATGTGTATGTCTCACTAATCAAGTCTGAGATTTAGATGAAACAACGACATATCTTAAGTCAAGGGAAAGTGAACTGCTAACTGGAGATAATGTTACTTTTTACTTTTTAGCAACTGGGGCGAAATGATCTATGCAGATATTTTGCTGTGAATTTAGTGTTTAATAATGCGTATTGGTTTTTTCATTTTTCTTGTGCAAACGTGTCAAATTTTTAACGATTTTTCCTGAAAGTGAGTTTCCTCATTTTCCTCATCGCTCACTAATCAAAATTGTATTTTGGTGTCTGGTGGTATGCTAGATATTATGGCATGAGATAATCCGATTTGTTATTGACTTGAATGTAATGTCACTTCACTTAACATATTAACATTTTGCTTGGCAGTACTCAGTAGTGATTATTTTTCTCTAAGAATTTGGAGTCTAAAAATTGTGACAGCAAAACTAAAAACCATCGAAAAAAGCGAAACGGCGATACGATTTTTATACATTATGCGCTCATGCAGCAGTGACGGCTAGGTATATTATAGATGTAGCATAATTATTTCTTGGGCCACACGATGAAACATGAACTCCTCCTATGCATCATCAATTTCCATCAAAATTTCAGATAACACTTATAATGTGTACCTTATCAAAAGAAATAATCATGATAATATGTTTACAAGCTGAGATCTCTCGGTCGTGGGTTTATCTACTTTTTAGTCAACTTTACCTCATTTTTCAGGTTCCACTTCATTTCTTCTGAAGATTATCAGCCAACGAAATAAGTACGATGAGGAAAGTAGTTTGTAGCAAGTGTTTAAACGGAGTTTTCATATGCGATTTCCTATTTTACAAATAGTGCACACAAGTAGCTTTTTGTGAAATGATAAATTTTGTACATCATCGTTCCAATTTGTGAGTCATTCAAAACCCTAAAGTGACTAGCCAGTCAACCCATTCTCTAGTATCTATTCCACATTTGTAAACTTTCTAAAAAATAGCTTTCTTCGTAGCAGCAAATTGTTGACTCTGTGGGGAGGATATTTCAGTAATTTTTTTAAAAATTTGTTCTCATTTTTCTACGGAATGCTTCAGTAACACTTGCCGCTTTCATTCTCCCTATTTCATTAATCAAATTCAGTATGCGTGGAAGAATTTTAACTCATATTTTGATAAAAAAAAGCATACTCATAAGTAAACGAAGAGCATTGTATGCAGATAGAAAATCATACAAATAATTAATGACAAGAACACTACTCACTGCAATTTACTCGGAGATTTTGATGATGCGCAGCAAGTAAAAAATATAGATGCATGGATGTTATATTGTAAATTTTCGGTAGTAGTTTCTAGTTTCTAATACACTTAGCTTGGTGCTGTAAAATTGTATGATGACGAGCAGTTCTAAATGTAACCATAATAGATAGGGAGCAACATGTGCTTATTAATGATAACAATAATCATTAACTGAGTAACTGACACAAAGACAATGAGAAGAAGATGGACATTATATACGTTTACATTTTTTACGTTTACGACTTGATATGTTGATAGTTGATGTTACTGAGAAGCGGTGATGTTTGAGTAGGAAATATAAATGGATTTTTACGAATGCAATGGAACCGCAAAATAGATAGCATTTGCCTATTCTTCAGTCCTCCAGTTTCTTTATTTTGAAATATATTTTTGTGTCGTCATTGATAATTTAATATATGATTGTAAATTGTTAATGTAAAGTAAACGCCGTCTTTATAGATTTACACGCAAAAAAGAGAGAAAAAATCCTAATAAACCTTTCATTCAATCGTTCTCCAAGACGAAAGAGAAGACATCAAACATGAGCTTGCATACGCTAGCATGATGATGACGATATAATGACGGTGCCTTGTTGAACGCGGGCATAAAGCCAAAAAAGAATATAAGCGAGCTACAAACAAGCGGCAGCAGTCGACTACATGACAAGACGAGTTTTGGGCATCACGATGTCCAGTGTAATCAAATATGAAGCGTGAAAAATGTCGAGGAAAAAATGCACTGTGTGTACAAGAAAGAAAGAAAACTCACAAAAGTTTGATGTTGACTAACGACGGCCAAAATGATGATGATGCCTTATGGATTGTTGTATTCAATTCGTGTAACACGACGACAGTCCGTTCTTTCTTTTTTGCCTTTCTTGCAAACGGCCCGTGTGATATAAAACTTCTACAACTTCTTTGTGCGCAACCCTTTTCTTTCAGTTTTTAGGTACGCATGTACTTGAATATTGGTAAACCAAATAATATCCACGGGTTTATGTCTTACGGTACTCGGTTTAATTCAATGTAAATTTTCGTCTCTGTTAAAAGGCAGCAAGTGCTCTTAAATAAAAAATGAAAAGCGATCCCAAATGATTGCATATTATACTCGTATATATTTTACATTTTCTCTTGAAATTGTAGGGATTCATTTCATAATATTACACGAAACAAAATCATATCCATTTCATTTCAAAAGAAATGTGCACAAGGTATACAATCGTTTTCCCTTTTTTGCGTTTGTCTACCTATTGATTTAAGCAGAAAGGGAGAAGAAGGGAACAGTTTTTTTTTTACAAAATGTCGTTTATACGGTGATATGATAAAGGTGGCAATATTTCTACGTCTAACTGTCCCTTGGAGCTCTTGTTTAGCTTGTCATGCTGCATAACGACTGCAGTGTACCGTCCGTCCTGTAAAAGAATTTCTTCTTGGTGGATGTCATATGCTGAATGTTGATGACGATGATTGGTGAATCTTGTACGTCAAACTTGTGCCTTGCTCGTTTATCCTATGTCAAATCAACTCTACCATTCCGTAACTCTCTGGTGCAAAGAGAGAGAGAGAATACTTTTTTTATTTCTTTGGAGCATTTCACAATATTTTTGCTCTCGTTTCTGTGATGCAGCGACAAATCTCAGTTTTGCTTATTTTTTTACACAAGAAACCTACATATTTATGTATTTCAACCGCAGAAGTGATATATTTTCATTTTCCTTATCCGGCATAGATGACTTTTCATGAGCATGTCACGACGACGGATGACGATGATGTGTCGGTGACGTGTAAGCGAGCCACTCAACCATTACATTGCCCTTTTTGCTCCAAGCTGTACACAATACCATATTGACTTTCATTATAAAGAAATACTAGCAGTAGTGTTTTAGTAATATTAATGTTCATATGTACATATAATTTCAACCACTTTAACTCATATTTGTGGACGTATAAAATTCAAATAAGTAATGAAGTAAGAATAGTACACATGCACAGAAAAACGAAGTAAGCATAATTCACATTCATCTGTATACCATGCATGCATCATTGTTTTGTGCATATACGGAGTTCACTCATTGTCATAGTCAGTGAACTTTTTTTTCTTCTCTAAAAAGAGAATTGAGAAATGAACTGAAAAACGAGAAAGGATTAAATATATCACAAGATAAATCACCTACGATCCATCACTTCACATGGTTCCCCTATTTCACTTGGTTTTTTTCTTACCTTTACACTTTTCTCTACAGCTACTTCTCTGTTGTCCAACTATGCGTAGAAATACTTTAAATATATCATTATAACCAAGAAACCAGACATTTGTTTCGTTTTTTTTTGCCTGGCACTGTACTGTTGCTCCCTCGTCATCTCTCGTCTCACAAGGAAACTTATTGTAAAATATTATTGAGGAACAAGAAGTAAAGACCGCAAAAATCATTTCCCCTCTTGTATATTTTGTTTTATTTCAGGCATATCTACATTATATTACGTATACATAAGTATATTATATAAGATGTTATTGTGGTACAAGCCACCCACCCATATGTGCTACTTGATGATACAACAGGCAATTCAAAAGTGATATAAATAAAGTATAATGTCTTTACATACGGAATGTCGAATATTCACATGAAGCAATAATACCTCCATCACTCCTTTTCTCCAAGAAACTCTGAGAACAGAGAGAACAAGGGAGGAAAAGTTAAAGATTTCCTATTGATTTGAAAAATATGGTCTCAAAATATGACTAACAGCAAGTCTCCTACATTTGAAGCGAAAAAATGTTCTTTCGCTATGTGAATGAACCCTGTTGCGCTGTGCTGCAGTCGAAAATAATAGCTGTATTTTTGTTACATCATTCGATAGTAAAAGGCATACATAAATATCTTAGGAGTCAGGGCAAAGCTTATTCTTATAGATAGTCTGATCACGATGATAGTGCGCACTTACGCCGCGCCGGACTAAACCCATGTCTGTTGGCTATTTTCTTCTAACTTCTCATCTCACTCAAGCTTCCCTTTCCAGTCAACTATCCGTCTATATAAATGATGCATCTGATCATTTCGCAGCAGGAGGAATTTTAACATCAAACGCCACTTTGAACATACTTGCACATTGGTCTTTCTTTTCAAATTTATTTTTATCATATATTTTTCATTTAACGAAACTTCAAGAAAAGCAGAAGAAGAAGCAGAAGAAATAGAAACAATGAAAATGATGCATTTATGAGTATTATGCACCGTACACTATACCAGTAGTATATTTTCTCTTTAAAATATTTAATGATGATGATGATAATGCCTCCTTGGTACATCATTTTTTGCTTGTGTGTTGTGTTCAAGTTACATGTGTGCATTTTTATTAGTGTCTATCGATTTTCTTTAAAGTTGCTGAGAAAATGGGGAGAGAAGATATCTCTTCTCCGTTAAAAAACTTTCCCAGATGCTAGTTTAAGCGTAATATAAGGCATGACTGCTTGTCATAGCTATTGAAGTGCTCCCCCCTTTGCAATGACACTGAATCTCTGTCTTCTCGTATTAATATTATTATTTGTATTGAGTATTATTGGAAAAGTTTTTCATCTATTTTCAGTATTTCTTTTTGGTTGTTTGTAGGTTTTGATAATATGATGCCTCCTTGTGTCTTGTGACATATGGACCCCAAATATTTTGTCATTTTGAATTCCAGTCGAAAAGTCAGCATCTTCAAGGAGAATAGTTAAGACAACTCTTTCTAATCTTCAAACTGAAGCA
>JAQFZH010005339.1:0-10709 GCA_034695485.1 Entomobrya nivalis
TTTGGGGGGGGAAGTGTATTGGGGGGCTTTGACTTGGGGGGAAAGTGGTTTTGGGGGGAATAGGTCACTTGGGGGGGAGAGGGCTTGGGGGGGATGGGCCGCGACCCAAATTATCTGTTGTAGGAAACCTAAGAGAAAACATTATGTCAATTGCGTTGCAGCTTCGGTTGAGCTATTGGTAAATAGTACATTAATGCAATCTTATGCATTTGAAAAAAACACCCACCCAAAAAAATGTGGTATTTACTAATACATAAGATGTTCAATAATCTAGCTAAGGCATTTACAAACAAAAAACTTTTATTTATGTTAAATGATTGTATACCACGCTTGCTTTTGAAAGCGTAAACTTGATACATGAGCACCAAACAGAATAAATTTGATCTGCAAAATAAATTCGGAAATTGGATAAATAATGTCTTCAGAAATTGTGTAAAAATATCGATTTTAAAATAGCATTTGTTTTGGATCACCTGTTGTATCAACAATGAATTAAATATACCAAGGATTTTTTAGTCAACTTGTCTTCGCTGTAATCTAATAAACTTTAAAACACTTATTTTTCGCACAAAATTATAATACTACGCGCGCTCTCAGGAAGATAAATATTTCTTTGCTGGCTCAGTATATGTAGTTTGACTTGGGAGAAATTACTTTCAACTACATTCGCCCAAAAATATTTCCATCGATACTTAATCGTCCAGCAACATTCGTTTAATTCCATGATCAGCTACATGATTTCCCATGGAAAGATGCTAATCCAGATAAACGAAAAAACTTAAGCGGGATTCCCCTTTAATTGTACTTAAAAGCAAAAATCGCAAAAATTTGTTGTATACTGAAGCTTAACAAGAAATGTAAGTATTCCTGGATCACTCCTGGTAAAGTGAAGATACCACTTTATGAGTGAAAATGTAACTATCATTGAATTCACTTAAATTTCTATAAATATCTTGTGACACAGGCGGATTGCTAACTTGAAAACCAAACTGATTATGTTTAGACGAAAATGTTTATTTCATGATGTACAGCTTGTTCCTTGCAATAGGCTGGTGAGCAATTGGCAAGTTTAAACAAACATTCGATCTCATATCTAACTGTAGAAAAAGACTGGAGTTAATGTTATTTTATATTAACATATTGTAGTAACATTCTACATAATATGGCAAGGCATATAAGCACTTTTAGAGACATCACATTGACATAACAGTTTAAATGTTTTGTAGGTCTGCGTATTTTTTTAATGATAAAAATTTTACTTGTTAAATAATCCGCAACATTGAATCATCATACTAAGGACTTTTTTGTTTCCAAGTCCTTTTCGTTTTAAGAAGCTATTTAGCAGCTTTGACTTTTGATAGTTTTTCAATTTCAGGTAGAATTAGCCAAATATATACTTATAAAGAAACAAGGTTGCTTTTCCACATTTTGTATCCATATTTTTGACAAAAGGACGAAAGTAATCAAGCAGAATAAACCATGTATATGCTTGTAGCTACTCTGATATCGAATCCCCCTGGTCCTTCTAGATATACTTGTCTTGCGAAAATCAATCAATTGAATTTTGGTCGGACAGTATTATCATAAAAAATCTTCAATACGCCAAGTTAGCCAAACCAATAAGTTAGAACATTTTCTAGAAAAAAAAACTGTTTCAGCAAGTGCAATCATTTATAAGAAAATAAGTTTATATAATATAAATCTGTTGTCAAGTAAAATCATTCACTACAGCACTTACTTTGCTAAATAGAGTATAATGTAATTGCTTTGTTCTGTTTTTTTGAAAGTGGTTCCAATATTGTTTGGTAAAATAAACATTTTTTTTGCATTTGCTGAAAAAACTACATTTCTACCTTGAAATATCTTTCACATTTTGTAATACTGTGGAATTATGATGATGTCAAAAAACATAGGCATTCGAATATTTTTCAGTGCACTATTCTTCACTATGTTTTTATATTATATTATTATATTATATATTTATATTTATATTTTATATTATTTTCATATTATAGTTTGTTAAGTTTAATCAATTGAAATATAAATAGCAGTTGTAACTTGTTACGTATTCGTGGGATATATGCTAAATAAATGGATTTACAGAATCGAATATATTTAGTCAATAAGTTCCCAATTTTTTTAAACAGCCAATAAAGCTTTCAAAATACCCGAGACAAGCTTCGTAAAAACTTAAGAACAGTTAAACCTTCGTAAGAGTAAACGTTTTCCCCCAATTTAATTGAAACGGTTTGGAAGAAATTCTGAACTTTCCCATTACCCTTTTTGTAAATTAATCTGGTCATTTACAATGGAACTTCCATGACAGCAGTATACGTTTTCGATGAACATGTAAGTTTCCACCCATTACCAATGTGGCGCTCCAATATGTGGCAGCCAGTAATGCTTGAAATGACAACATAAAAACGGACATTGGGTCCATTTCATTTCCATGCTTTAGCATCATGTAGCTTTGTAAAAACCACCATTTTGTAGACAATGCTTTGAGTAGGGAACATGAACAAAGAGACAACCGCAATAGTTCTGTCCAACACAATTTGTGCAGTTCTGTAAGCCAAAATTAATTTATCGGGTGTCCTCAGAGCTGGAATTGATTTGTATGATGGTTGGTCAAGCCGAAATTCATGAAGAAGAAATGGCACGAGAAACACTCCAAATGCAAAAGAGATGCAAACGGCACATGTGATATTGAGAAGAAGAATGAACATGTAGAAAAATGGGCTCATGTAGCAAACAGGGATCTTTAAAATTAGAGGTGCATCTTCAGGGACCAAGTACCCTAAAAACATGAGTGAATGGGGGTAAAACAAGATGCAAGTTTATGTTGACAGCACAGCTGAAGATACCAATTATTATGGAAGTTGTTATGGTTTCAACTATTTTGTTGAATCGTAATAAATCGTAGTAAATATTCTCCTAAAATGAATGTTTAAATTTGAATAAAAAAATTGTTCGAGTGTAAATGCATTCTTTGGGAAAAAAACTTACGATTGATGTGCTCCACATAAAAAAAGAGTGAGTTGATTGCAAGGAATGTCTCCTCTTCCCAAAAAAAATTATTATCCAAACCTGTAAAATTAGGAGCGCTAAAAGTGTCATGGAATATGAGAAATTAAAATCTAATGGTAGCACAAATACGCTACCACGGTAGCGTAAATGCGCTACCGTGGTAGCGTAAATATGCTACCAGGAATAATTTTTTTTAAGGTAGCGTATTTACGCTACCATGGTAGCGTATTTGCGCTACCATGGTAGCGTATTTGTGCTACCATGGTAGCGTAAATACGCTGCAGATCCTCCACTGTTATTACAATCAAACGCTCGTGTTGCTCATCGCATATACATGGTATATTTTCAATATAATGTCATGATTTGGCTTTGATTCAGTCTGATTTCGACTAGGCAGTAGGCAAATTAAATGTGGCTTTTGGATGTGTTATTACACATATTCAACACTAGTCAGGTGGCAATGCTTAACATGCTTTCTTCAGCTAGGATTTATTCAAAGTTATGAATAAACTTTCAGCTGGGCTACATATTCAAATCAAATTTGTATTCTTCGGAATCTTTTTTCTTTCCCTGATTTTTATTCCATGAATCCTTAGAAGTATTCAAAGAAAAATATATTTGCATGTTGAAAGTTGTTTGAGTGTCTCTTAGGAGTTGGGGAAAATGAGGATATTCACCACTCAAAACTCCCCAGTTCATGCAGGACAGTTCATAGTTCATTTTAAAACTAAGTTCTCTCCAGAATATAAGCAGTCACCTGGTTTTCCAAACATGACGTCTTATTTATATTTGTTAAAACAAATTCCATACTGACTATAATTTTTTTCCCCAATTCAGAAAATTTCTTGTCACAAGCACTGCTACTGTTTCAGTTAAAATGAACAGTAGTAGTGTACTGGTGACGAGTTGTATGATTGTATTTGAGCATCAAAGAAATACCTTCGCAATTGTTTTTAATTCATTCCCTGTTGCAAGGAAGATAATATTGAATTGATAAAACAATTTAATGCATAAACACTTTAATCCTTTAAACAATTATGTGTGCACAATTTTTTGACAAAAAGGAATGTATTCACAGCGTAGGATTCAAAACTATATATCACATATGAGAGGAATGCAGTAAGAATTTCATTAGCCTTATAGTATGAGCATTATAGTAGTAAAAAGAGCATTTTAATGATTTATTTCATTAAAGACATGTAAAATGTGATTTTATGTTGTCGTCTTTGAGAAGAAAACCGCCAAACGCAATAGATCAAATTATGTTTTTACACCAAAGTTCAAGGTTTGAGTTAGGTAAGCTGAAGGTCGAAGTAAAAATAACATAAACAATTTTCTCCATGAATTCATTGTTGTCGCTTTCACCTATGTTGGAGCAAATGTTATGGGAATTTTTCTGATTTTGTTGCTAGGCATGTGTTACATATGTAAAAAGCGAGTAAAACAAAATTTTCAGTTAAGTAATGGAGTATTAAGACAGGGTGCACTGAACAGTACAGATTTTTTTGTTTTTCATGGGCAAAGTATTTTCTTAAACTAATCGAATAGTTTTATCCAAACAGGAAAAAATTTAATGAAATAGCTATTAGGGTCATAGGTAATTTAAAGTGTTTCCAAATTTTTCCCAAATAAAAAACGAGCACAACTCAATGCTACTGCTGATAAATATTTTTAACAAATCGTTGACCGTGTTCGTGCCTACACTTACTGGTGCCGGGATTGCACTTTGTGCAATTAAGAGGAGATGAGTTTGTTGTAACAATTATTTGGTTTTCATCAATTGCTATTCTGTTATGTATTTACTGTCAAATTCTTCGCTCGTGTCAACATGCCTCAATGTCATTATTATATGCTCAATAGACAATTAGATTTTGGAAAGGTCAATGTGGAAGCGTATCTAGAAGAAAAGCAGTACAGGCAATGGTTCCTTATGGGTTTACGATGGGAAAATTATTTAAAACGAAAAGTAGAACGGCATTATATATTATGGATACAATTTTAAAATTTAGTGTGACTTGTTTACTTGCATGTAGATTTTAACGCATGACGTACAACTGAAACTAACATTAGTTACTTTGTTACATGTTTATAACATGTTTTACTCATTTTTACTGCAGATAGAAAATCAAAAAAATATAGTATGCATTACTTCAAGTTTGGTTAAAAATAATTACAATACTTATTCTGCCATCTATGCAGTTTCTTTTGCAACATTGTATGAAGCTCATTCCTTTTTTTTGAAACATGAAAAATACAGTTAATAAAACGTAGGTAACGTAAATCTTCCTGAGTAGGCAAAACAAAGTATTGTTAGTTACTATCCTTTATTGACATAATAAAAAATAATACGTGTTTTACAATGGATAATAAATTTTTCCCCTAATTCGGTCCACAACTAAAGTTTTATTTTCTCTCATGAGTCCTTTTTACACAGTAATTGTTTTTCTCATTTCTCTCACATTTCTCGAACGCATGATAAATATTACGCTGCTGCAAATACAATACACCAATACAAAATTTTGGGGCAATATAAAAATGAAATACATAAATACATCTATATGTTTACCCAACTTTAAACCACTTTAACTACTATGAAGTGTTGAGTGTTTATTTTAGATAACTGTTTTACTAATACTTTTGCTTTGAAACGGATAATTACAAAAATATGAACAAAAGAGTGTATACAATACTACTGTGCTACCATAATGACGATTCATGAAAGTTTTAGGTTGCATGAGTCGCTTTTATCCTAATGATGTGTTGTACATTGTTTCAGCTGTTTTCTGTGAATTTATTTTTTTGTTGTTTACCGTTTTATTTCTGAAGAATCTTTAAACAAAATGGCAATGGGGATGAAAGTCGACTTCTTTCTGAATTCTCATACTACCTGTCAGAAAAAAAAGTCAATAGAATATCACTTACGAAATTGCTGTTTTCTTTCATTTTATTTTGATACAACCAGAACGCAGGTTATTATTAACCAAGCAATACAACCCAATTTTAGAATATAGCCTGAACTTGCTATCAATTACTCGTGTAGTCACAACGAAACCGTACTCCGGAAAAAATATATTTTACTTAACTATTACCTAATACGACATAGAGACATGAAAGCAAAAGGAAATTTAAATCATATATATATTGAGACGGTACAAAACAGCAAATAAATCATTGTAATATATATACGTACACTATGTAATTATTTTTACATTTCGTAGGAAAATTGTGTTTGAGATAAAGCAGGAGAACTGCAGTTGCGGCTAAAACAATCAGAATCAATAAAATATGACAAAAGTATTTAGCTTTTGAGTTATAATATACTCAGTCTAAAAGTAAGTCAGGTGGATATCAAATTGCATCATTATTGTACGTGACAAGAAACTACAATTCTCTAGAAATTCGTATGGTATTTTTAAAAACATTTTTGTTTTGAACATTACGGAGAATGCTTCGTAATTCAAGATGACATTCAAGTTTTAGTTTCTTGTCAATAGGCAATTATTTCTAAAATCATGCATACCTCTAGCAATTTTCTTTTAAAGTGTAATATAGTAATGATCTACATATATTAAACTGTAAATTTAACACGAAGCAGTGTAGTTGGTAGTTTAAAGCCAATAATTTATTTACTAGCACTTTGAATAAAAATACGCATATTTGTTTATTATATTTTTATCTATAACCCGTCATGCAGAATTTCACCAAAATATGGCATTATAAATACATGTGTATCTGTACTCTTACTCTTTCAGCTTAATTGAGAACTGTATATCTCCAAAAGGTAAATAATGGCACACGTCTTGCTCAATCATCAAAGGTAAATTTTTTGACCAAGTCACTTGAAAACCTGGATGCCCATTGTAAATAAATGAATGCCTTTGTTTTGTGAGCTAAACCAGAATGTCAAATCCTAAACCGCAAATCGCAAAGGAGTGTGCATCAATTCTATTTAACACGCTTGAAGTAGCTGATGCTGTGGAGAATTTCGTGGAAGCACGTCTAATAGTTGAATCGACTGAAGCATTTTCATCAGATATGGCAAAACCCGCGGGTTTGGAGATAGAGACCCGCGGGTACGGGTTTAAATGGGTTAAAACGGGTACTGGGTTTTAACGGGTATTCCTTTAAAATTTGAATTTGGCGCACTTTATATTACTCTATGGCTTATATGTGCCCCATGTTAATTTTATTATACCCGTTAAAACCCATATAAACCCACCTCGCGACCCCTCAAGTGGGTACGGGTTTTAATTCCGTGAAAAATTAATCGACATACGTGTGGGTAAAAGGAAAAGCGGTACACCTTCCAATAATTTATTGTGAATTGACTGATTGTAAAATTTAACAAAAATAAATCCAGGAAATTAAGGACTATAATTAATATTTATGTATAACTAAAATTTCAAACACTTGAATAAATTGTACTGAAAATAATGATTGGTTTCGTTGACATGTCCCATGGTGTTGCGTTTGGAATGTTTGTTTTTTGAAATATTTTATGAGCACAGTATTAAATATTCAGCATATACATAATTCCTGGTTTGAAGTGTAGTGCCAGTCTTGAGTTGAAAGTTTCTTCATCGAAATTTATGCAGGCAAATCTTATTTAAAGGACTAACAACGTTAATTTAGTGCAATGTCTATAAAATTATCGTATTTCTGACGAAATTGTTTTTCTTCAAAATAAATATTTGCCAAAGATACACCAGGGTAGCTTTCAGGAAAAATGCTGTATCTTTCATTTCGCAAGAATGAAGAATATAATAAGTGACGTTTTCTTAAATTTGATTTGATTCGATCGATCGAGCAAAGGCTCTCAAGTTATTCAAGATGGTAATCAAAAATAATGCTGAAAACAACTATGTCAATAAAACACACCTTAAATATAAGCTGAGCTATGGCAAATTTCCTGCGGTACTAAAAATCTCGACCAGGTCAAAATTGTTGTTGTACTATCAACAAAATCAGGATTACAAAGTTGTTATTCCGACATTTATAGAACTTTGGTAACTGTGAATTTTTTACTGTACGTGTGGTTTTCCATACCAAGCCAGGTTTCTTTAAAGCTTGTATATTTGTTGAGAAGCTTGTGAAAAAGTATAAATGTGTAATAATATTATGCAAATAAAATCTATTTTCGCACTGATACATAGGTTGTTATAAGTAAAGTAATCGATTTATAATTTATAATTTAAAACTTTATTAACATGTTTCATAAATGTTCAGGCAGGCAATAACAAAACTATTGCTGCTTGATCTCACAACAAGAACACGGCAAATAACAACTCAAATCAATAAACATTAGAAATCCAATATAAGTACATACATAGTTGCAATCAAATCATCATAAAAAATACAAGTTACGTTAATTCACGTTTTGAAATTAACAGCATTTTACATGTCTCAGTAAACAGATTAAAGCAAGTCTTAGCAGGATGCTTAATTAACTGAACATAATAATTCCAAATTACAATAGCACTATACTTAATGTAATATTTGTATTTTTCTGAAATAAACTGTGGTAGTGTTAATCGTACAATATTATAATCATTGTCAGCACCAGGAGATCTAACGAACCAATCCTCAAAAAAGCACAATTTTAACTCCTTCACAAAAAACCGTAGAAGTGTTAAAGTTCTTCTCTCACTTATAGTTAAAAGGTTTAATTTAAGTAAAGGAGCATCAATACCTGGTTTTCGTTTGCTTAATCTACCACGCTTAGCATTTAATGCTAACATAAGATAAAAATACGTAAACATAAAAAAATTATTTTCTTTTGAATACTATCAATCATTAACTCAGACTGTATACACCAAATTGATATGCAATAGTCAGATATACTATTAATATAGCATGAAATGAAAACCTTTACTACATTTGGGCTAAAATATCTTCTTAATGAGTACATTCTACCTAAAGCAATGCTGGTTTTTAATTTAACATGTTCATAATGGTACATAAATGAAAGAGTAGAGTCGAGATGTACCCCTAAATATTTAAAAGTCTTAACGACTTGAATATCTTCATTATTAAGACGAATTACATTACCCAATAATTTTTTAGATTTATAATCATTTGCTTTGTAAAAATACATCACCCTGGTCTTAGAAGTATTAATTGTTAATTTACTTTCTTTACACCAATCAACCAAATTTAGGTAGCATTCGTTTACTTTTTTCATACCTTCATTTAAATCTTTAGCGTCAACAAAGAACACCAAATCATCAGCGTACATGGCAGCGTTAACGCATCCCCAATATCATTGATAAATAGGGAAAATATTAAAAGGCCTAGACAACTTCCGGCGGGGGTACCTGATTTAATATGGGAGGTTTTGGACATTGAATTGTTATTTTTGATTTGGAAAGTACGATTTTGAAAATAGTTAAACAGTAATTTCACCATATTAGGCTCAATTTTCCCATCAAATTTAGAAGTCAATTTTTCAATTAAAATGCCATCAAAGCCATAAGCAACAATTGAAGCTTTTCTGCATGTATGAGCCACCTCACCTGATTGGTCGCTTGGTTGTGTTGACATTATTCAAACACGCATTCCCTCTCTCTCTTTATGTTTTCATGTATGCATGCTTTAGTGAACTTAGCTCACGACTATGGCCCCCGTTACTTGTGATCAATACTGTCAAAAGCTTTACGAAAGTCTACAAAAACTGCTATCCCTTTACCACTCCTCTTATCAATAATGTTAAACAAAGTGATCGATCAAGTAAATCAATATTGGTTTAGTCCGTTTAACTTTAAATACTTCCGGTAAAAGTTGCCTTTAATTGAAAACACGAAAAGTATTACTGCATTTGAGCCATTATGATATGAAAACGTGGAGTAGCTTGTTTTTAATATTGCTGCATTTTGTAAAGCTGTTTTTTATTGGATAAGTATGTATTAAGGTTAAAAGACTTAATAGAACGTTAAAGCTATTCCCGTTGTTGGAGTCTTTTTAGCAATTTGTCATCAAATTAAAAAAAAGAGAGACCATATCTACGCTCATAAAATCACAAAGGAGCTCGCTGCAAAATGCTCACAATAGTAAAAATAAACAATATAGCGCTGAGAGAATCATGCATCTTTCGGTCCATAAAATATAATGTCTTGCTATATCACGCTTGTTTACGTTGTAATTAAGATTCAGATGTCATAAATTTCATACATGTTATACCAATTGGGTGACTACCGGGGCCGGTGACGTTTGCCGTCGCGAGGATTATTCCTCAGAAACAGATTTTTGTATTTTCATTTATTGTGCATGGTCACATAAAGCTTCTTCACTCACAAGTACAGTAAAATACAAATACATACATACAATAACTGTAGATATTACACCTTTTGCTTTAGTTGGAGACTTTCACTCTGTTCATTTCTTTACCCTTTTTATCACATTTGTTTGTAAAAATATGTTTCTGAGGGAAAAGCTTATCTCTTTTAAGGGATAATCCTCGCGACGGTAAACGTCACTGGCCCGGGTTGTCACTACACCGTTATAACTACGGTCACAACAAGTTAATAAGTTAAGTATCATATTTTTAGTATTTTGGTACTTCTGAAATTATATAAAACTGGTACATGTGTAAATATATTATACTGAAGCTGTAATAATATGATGGGTAGTTCCTATCTTATTCGGGATTCCAAGTAATGATGGAGCGTAAACCTGGTACAGCGGTG
>JAQFZH010005340.1:0-10705 GCA_034695485.1 Entomobrya nivalis
ACAGCCCATGAGTTTTCGAAAAAAGCAATTGAACCTTAAAACAGTTCTCGTTTTTATAATAAGTATACACACTGTAGTGTAAAAGTCAATACATTACAATAATTCGTGTTACTACACCAATTAATTTTACATATGCGCACTGTTCATGCTTGATGAAATTTTTACTAGCGGGAAAGCTACGAAAATAATTACAGGAAATTTACTTGAATTACATTAAATTATTTGCATTTTACACAATCTTTAGGCATACTAATAACAATGTTTAAATAAATGGATATATATTTAAACCAACAATATTTTTACAATGCATTCTACTCAAAGTTATGCCTACCATTGTAGCCATTAGGGAAAAGGTAATTATTCAGACAAACTTGTTTTTTAATTTGGTCCGGAATCCTTTCGAAATATTGGTGAAAGTTAAACGACTCTTTGATCTTGTCAGGTCTATAATTTTAACAAAAAACTTGTAATAACATAAATGTTTAGTGAATCCTTTCAAATTTTTTGAATAATTAAATTGATCTTACTTCTGACTGGGGCTAACTGGTACATTTCCAAGCAGCCATTCAACTTTGTCTGATGTCCAAAAATATGCTGGTGATAACCATTTAGATGCAGTTGAAAGTCCATGTAGGACGCATGATGTTTCCTGTACTGCCACAGCTGCAGATGTATCATGAACTGCATCTGTGTACCGCTTACATAATGTTGATAAACACTTCCATGCTGTTGAAAGCCCATGTACTACGCATGATGTTTCCTCTGCCACCGCTACTGACGTTTCCTGTTCCACCGCCACTGACGCTTCCTGTTCCACCGCCACTGACGCTTCCTGTGCAACCGCCACTGACGTTTCCTGTTCCACCGCCCCTGACGTTTCCTGTGCCACCGAAAATGACGTTTCCTGTTCCACCGCCACTGACGTTTCCTGTTCTACCGCCACTGACGTTTCCTGTGCCACCTCCGCTGACGTTTTATGTTCCACCACCGCCGGCGTTTCCTGTGCCACTGCCGCTGTTAATAATTCACGAACCGAATCTGCATGATTAAGCACCAATTTAGCATCTGTTGGACGAGTCTGCGTACAATTTGTTCCATAATTGATTATAGCTGTGAACTCGCTCTTAATCCACCTCCAAAATTTATTACTCTTGTAACAAAATTCCTCATATATGTTAACGAGTTCCAGTAAAATCGCAACTTGATGAGCAGTAGCTTCATTTACCATTCTCTATTAGTACAAAAAATATATCATGATAAGATTTTCAAGTATTATGCACAGTAATTTCAGCGAGGTTAAAGTTTATGTTACATAATATTATAGTTTACCTGGTAATTGTTTACTGCATAACTCATAGCGAGAAATGGAAATACAAGTGCAAAAGTCAACAAGAACAGTGTTGTCATAACAAGTGCATGAACGGTTAAAAAATGTTCCTGGTTCAAGTTTTCTTTTGAGAAAATCCCATCAAAGTTCACTTCTCCAGTTGTAACTATGACAATCATTTTTGTGAATACTACGTTCCATGAAAATGCTGCTTCCTATATTTGACAGTTGGAAAAAATGGATACATTTGATATGCATACAAGCTTGCAACCAAAAATTATACAATACTAAAATAAATGATTTTACTTACATTTGGCCAAAGGACATTAAAAATAAATCCAAAGGCAAGTAGAGTAATCGCGAAGGAGACGATAATTAGTATAAGTTTTTTGACACCCTGAAATTACAATATTTGTTTCTAAATTATTAAATTTGCTTAAGCAAGCCTTATAGTTTTAGTGTAATTTCCCATTAAAGCATGCCTCAAACAAAATTAGGTAGTAAATTCCAAAAGTCTCGGTTTTCACAAATTGTACTGGAATCGATATGACTGCAGCCACTAGTCCCATCTGGACAAATAACGGAAATTATTAGAGACACATATGCACATTAGACGTTAATTAAATTTGTAAAATTTCCTTACCGCGGACACATAAGTACACATTTTGCGTATTTCCATTAGAAATATAACAACCAGAAATGTAAAGTGGCAAATGGTTTCCAGTTGCTTTATATGAAAAAGCTTGCTTCGACTTAGTAGCAGTTTAAAAATTATCACCATAAATGATATCCCAAAGACTAACCGCCGAATAACACAAATGAATATGTTGTGACTAACAAAACTAAGGACATTGAATGGGTATGTTGTAACATTGTATGATGCAGTATTATTTGGTGCTGTGACGTTGCCTTCCTTGAAATCGATACCAGTTGCATTGTTTTCGGTATCGTTCTTTACGGTGATGTTTGACGCTGGAATGTCTGTAGCTCCTCCTAGTATAAAAACTATAGCCAGCCAAGCCAAAGCAACCTAATGTATGAGACGTGAGACAATTATTACATGAACTGAATGAATAATTATTGCTGCTTATCACATTTATTTTTAAAACTTACTTTATATAAAATGGAAAACCGAATGAAATTTTGATACTTTTTGACTTTGTCGAAAACATAGAACTGCACTAGAGGATGCATACACATGTCGTAGCAATATACCCAAGGAAGGCGCAATACCTGCGATATTAATCTGGTTTGGGGTAGTTCTAAGTCGGTATTTCCGTTTCGAGACGAATCAGTCGCAGTTGAAGCTGTGGCACCTGAAACTTTTGAAGCTGTGGCGGTAGAAGCTGTTGCAGTGGAAGCTGTGACACTTATAGCATTTTCAGTGGAAGCTGTGACACTTGGAGCCGTTGCAGTGGAAGTTGTGACACTTGGAGCCGTTGTGGTGGAAGCTGTTGCAGTTGGATCTGTGGCACTGGAAGCTATTGCAGTTGAAGCTGTTACAGTTGAAGCTGTATCAGTGGAAGCTGTTGCAGTTGAAGCTGTGGCACTCTGAGCCGTAGTGGTGGAAGCTGTTCCAGTTGAAGCTTTGGCAATTGAAACTGTGGCACTTGGAACGGTTGCAGTGCAAGCCGCTGCAGTTGAAGCTGTGGCACTTGGAACTGTTGCCGTGGAAGCTGTTGCAGTTGGAGCTATGTCAGTGGAAGCTTTCGCAGTTGAAGCTGTGGCACTTGGAACGGTTGCAGTGGAAGCTGTTGCAGTAGAAACTGTGGCACTTGGAGCCGTTTCAGTGGAGGTGACTTTAGGAGCTGAGGCCCCCTCTTTTGAAGATTCGACAGTCTCCTTACAAATTTGCTGAGAACTTTCTTTCTGTTTAAACTCAAACGGGTCACCAGTTAGTGCACTGAAATCAAAACGAGATTCAAAATCTTGGCTTATATGAAATAAATTAAGTTGAATCACGTTGCATTCTAAGTCAAACCAAATAAATAAATTCAATACCTAAAGTTACAGGACACAGTCCACAAAGATTCATTCGACTTGTCGTACTGATCTCGTTCCAATATTAGCCCGTGATCAAAAGCTCTGAGTAGAACTTTGTGGTAGTTTTCATTGATTTTTGTACCTCTACTGAATCTACAACAAAATACAAAAATGAATTATATTTTAAAAACTTTTCAGTAGCATATTCCATTCAAAAGTCAAAAATCAAAAACACTCACCTTATCCAAATATCAGCTCCTCGACTCAAAAGAATATCAATTATTTCAGCACGTCCATACCGAGCTGCTATGTGCAAAGCTGTTTCATTACTAATGTCACGTGCATTAAGGAACCCTTTCATACCATCATAGTCATGCGGAAACGTGTCAATTCTCTCAAATATCATCTTGACAGCCTTGGTAGCTTTCTCTTTACCACCTGTAATTCAACAAACACAAATATAACACCGAGATCTTTTGTTTTACCTAAAACACTCCATCAAACTAAAAATTATTCACGAAAGAAATTTGATATACATTAATAAGCAAACTTACTAGTTCCGCATGCAAAATGAAGGAGAGTGCAATTTAAACCAGATTTAAGCTGAATCGCAACCTCCGCAAAGGTTTTTGCATTCTCTTTGATTTTCTCCTCGACGCTTATCCAATCCCCATTCTCCGCGCAGTTAAATAGATTTTTGTGATAATGTAGCTCCTCCATCTCAATATTGACACTTTTGCCTTTGTCCATTTGTTTAAACTTTAAAACTGAACATTTTTTATTGTTATTTTGTAATACTGAAATGCTAGAAAATAACAATAGCCAAATTATGGATAAAAATCTATTTAAGCTGTCACCAAGCTTAAAAGCGAATTAAACATTTTCAAATTTGCTCAAACTTTGTTTCCAAATAATATTACCACAACTAATATTAATATTTAAATAACAACAAATGTTTTTAATGTACTTTCACTTGAGAAATCCACAAACTTTTAAACTCGTTTTAGAGAACCGCATTTTGTTGCAGCTGCATCGAAAACACCAAAAATCCAACTGAACTAAAATTTAGGGTTCAGTTTTAACATAATTGCGAGACAAAGATGATGCTGTGTAGTGCTGAAATGCACCCAAAAATACTCCACGCGACGGAAGCTCGAGCTTTGTTGCGTTTTTTCTCTTTAGCAAGCTGGTAGTGATAGTGATACCCATACCATACCGCACCTATGTCTAGCCTTTTGGCAGATGTGCTGTTAAAAATAACTTGTTATGTGTATTTCGATAGAGAACAGGGGAAACTTTTTTCTCTGTTGAAGAATACAATATATGTACTCATTCATTTTCAAAAAAGCACCATGTGCTCCCAAATATACCTCTCCTTTATGAATGGAGATACATAAAAAAATATCCCTGCTGTGTACTTCAGCTTTGTAATGAGAATACTATTTGTATGTATGTATTCCGGATAAGTCAAAGCTGGACAATATTTCCATTCAGAAAAATATAATAGAGAATGGAAGTAGACTAGTGTTATAGCGATTATAAATGACGTAGCTGAAAACGACGATGTAAAATTATTCCAGTGGCTGTAATAGCGATCATAACAACGTGACTCGAATAATGCGACTTATAACGACTCTAGTGATGGTCTATGTTGTTGCTAATGAAAAGTGCTTTCGAATGAGATGTCACATGATATGTAAAGATAGTACACTTTGACCCCAATCAAGACACCCAACATCCAACCGCTCACTTCAACAAGCTCATATTTTTTTCTAGCTGAACTGTGAAACACTGCTATTATGCTGCTTTGCTTACTATTCCTAAAGCAGCGTTGTTTTCTCTCTAAAAGTTTTTTTTATTAATAAACGTGCTGTAAGAGCGATCATAACGACGTAGCTGAAACGATGTGACTTATAACGACGCTCGGGATGGTCATTGTTGTTGCCAATTAAAAATACTTTCGAATGATATGTCACATGACATGTGTTTGACATTGCGACATTTGACCAGGATTTCTAACCTATACAGGTCACTGCAACCTCAAGTGATACATGATTCGTGATCTACTCGACCAGAGGTTCCGATTGCGCTATTCAAATGTACATTATGTACAAGTTCAAAATTTTCGACTTTGACCTTTGACCTTGGGGTTTGACCTAGGGGGCGCAAAATCAATTGGCTTCTTGCCCTTGACCATAGTGACCTACATGCCAAATTTGAGCAAAATCGGTCTACGCGTTCTTGAGTTATCGTGGTGACGGACAGACAGACGGACAAACAGACAAACGCGTTAAAGTCAATACACCGCTGAGCTTCGCTTTCAGCTACAGAATAATCCAATTTTCCTAATTTATTTTAATTCTGTTCACTCGCACGACTAAAATCAAACTGGACCAAACAAAACTTCTGAGTTGTCATTTTTATTTAAACATATCCAGTATAATTATCTTGTTTATATGACAGCATGAGTTTTAACCTATTCTGTGAGATTTCGATTTTCTGCTTGTGTGATTCAAGATCTTAGAAATCTTGTTGACCACTCCCGAAAAAAATTTGACAAGATAATAAATTCCAAATGAAAGGGAAAACTTACAAAAAGTACATTTACCCTTTTTATTTTTTGAAATAGATTCTCGAATCTCAGAATTCCATTTCCCTAAAACATCATTACATGGAAGGGGATTGATGTGAAAAAGATTGTTACGTAACATATTGGGTGCATTCTTATCTGGTGTCAAAATATTAACATTTGTCATCATCCATCCCACTCACCCAGAATGAAATTTGGGCTGTAGATATGCCGAAAAGAACATTATTCCTTCTGGTTATTTGTGAAGGTGCAGTTGATGGAATATATTGGATTACGATAAAGCAAGTGAAAGAAAGAAACGTGTCAAAATTAAATTGAAGGGAAAAGGGAACTTTTGACTATACTGTATAAACAAATACATACATATTTGCTCATTCATAATAAAGGGGGTATTTGGATGAATTAATCGACTTTTGGTTGCTCTAACTTGTAGTGTGTAATATTCGAGATACAAAAAAAGATTCACATCAATGCACCTTTATCATTAGAGTATATATTCCATGCATTTTCGACACTAAATCAAACTGTAAAAAATTATAAGCTGAATTAAAGTGATGAAATATATATGCTGATAACACACATAAATCATGATTATCCATAAAAAACAGCTCTCTTTTAAATGAACACATTCAAGTTTCAATATAAAAAATAACAAAACTTTACTCGAAACACTTTTTTTCAACAGTTATTAATTATATCTGATATTATTCGAAAACTGGTTTGGAGTCGAATAACATATATATCTCAAGTACATGTCTACCTTTTAAAGAATATAAATGTTGAAAACAATCAGTTGATGTTGCTTATATTTTTATATTGGGACATTATTACTTAACTTTTCATTTAAAAAATCCAAATTTATTTAAGATGAAGATTTAACAACTTTAAAGAAAAACATTATAATTTAGAATGCTAACTTAAAAATGTATGTATTACGTATTTTACATTTTTACTGGACAAAACAAGCCATACTGAAGTTTAGCACGAGTTAAAAACTAATGAGCAACAAGTGTAGTGATGAAATACATGCGGTTTAGCCGAGGGTTACTTTTCCTATATTTCCTTTTATTAAGTCCAGTTTGTGCGAGTGAAATGCAAAGCGAATCAGTTAAAATGTCAACGAATTACTGTTGCATGGAGAACGACTCTTTATGTAATTTTTTTCATTAGGATTCGTTACATGGATCACGTGAAATTCATGCCACTGATTTACATGAAAATGGAATAAATAGTTTTTGAAATATCACCGTAACATGTTGACGGACATATCTGTATTTTTCCTCCCTGCAGTACTCAAATAGTCAAAGGCAAATATTTCTTTAGTCGTTTTTATAACTTAAAAGAAATTTGCATGTTTTATTTTTCGCTATTTGATATATACATTTTAAATTTTTGTACCTGACATTTACAAAATAAATTAGTGTGACCAAATTATATATTCAATAGTTAAAATCATGTTGGGTATATTTTTAAACTATTTATTTATTAAACTTTTTAATAAAGGCTCAACGACTTCAGAAACAGACCAAAGTTTTTTACATGATTACTTTATGAAAACTTGTGGATTGAATTTAAGAGCTAGGTTACCATTTAGGATAACGATAAAATAGAACAGGGAGGCAATTGAATGGGTGGGGAAGAAAATAGACAAGGGATACACAGTCAGATTTTTACAGTGATTAGATTTGGACGTAGGACTTTTTTTTAACTGTTTGGTCGTTGAACTCTTTAAATGCTCTTAAAAAATTTACCGTTTTAAAATAATTTTATGATTTTTTTATTATTTTTTAGAATGCAGTTTTTGTACAGTCATTTTTTTATTGAACATTTGATGGTATGAATTTCTTTTCTAAATCCTACGCTTTTATGTCATAGAAATAATTTTTAATAAAATTAAAAATATAATATTGGTTAAAAATTATTTAATTGATTTGACAACTAATTAAATTAATTTTCTTTTAAATGCAATCAGTAAAAGTAGGATTTTTCCGGTAATCCATTCCCCCAAAATACAAATTTAGTGTCAATATAAATAAAATAAAGCTGAAAATAGTAAAAACGGTCATTTTAAATGTATTCCACGTGTACATTTGTAATTGTGATGAGTTTTACTTTAAGTCAAGTCACTTCACGTCTTGTCTTGAAATCTTTTATATTTCTCAAAATAATTAAATTTTCAATTTTGTCGTTTTTTGTCAAGTTTGTCATTTTGTCTCTAAAATTAATTATTTTCAAAATGCACAATTATCCTCAAATTATGTAATTGTCGATTATTCTTTATGTTTTACAAACTTGGCTAATTTACCAGATGGCTTGATATATGGAGCGTCCTTTGAGTTAATATAAACCGTTTTATTTTTGCTGCTCTCCATATCTCCCATCTCACTCTTTTGTTTGTTGCTTTTGTCGTCAAATCGACCCGACACAAATTTATTCCAAGATAGGTCTCCATTTGATATCTTAATTTTATCCAAGATGTGTCCGATGTCTTGGGGTAACTTGGTCAAAACACTTTCCAGTTTGTCTTGTAGATTTCTTCGACCAGCTGTTGTGGTAATCACAGGAACGGGTAATAATAGAATGAGAAGTAGCTTCAAAAGGAACAATGGAATAAGAAGAGGAAGTAGAAGAAGGAGTAAAGGAAGTAATAAAAGCTTTTTAAGAGCAAGTAGTCCTTTCAGCAACCCAACTAAACCCACAAGTCCCTTTAATCCTTTTAGTCCTTTTAATCCCAGAAGACCAATGAGCTCCGTAGGAAAGTCCAAATCGCCATCATCATCGTTTCCACCAGCCCAACCATAAGACTGCATTTTCATTGGCTTCATTTTTTTTTACAAAATACAATAAATAAATCAATTATACTCCAATTAATTATTACGCATGTAACTTATTTGATTTACTTGGTGGTGTTGGTATTGGTAAACAATTGGAATTGGGAGTGCCTCCATTGGGGCTCCATATCCTCCTGAGTTGCCATAGCTACTACTTGATATAGGGGCAGAATAGCTACTGCCTCCATCCCTGGCATTACTATAAATACCGCTTGATATATTAACCAAAGAGTTATATTGCGGGGGTGGTTGTGGCTGATAAATATTCCTGGAGCTGGAAATTGTGTTAAGAGATGAAGTAGAATATGTGCGTGCTGGAATCGTAATTAAGATACTCACTCCCATCAACATGACAACCTTAGTTGCTGATATATTATTTGGGTGATGGTTTCGGTTCCCCATTATTCTAGGCTTGTCGTAACAAAAACACTTCAAACTTGCTCATAACTTTCTCAATTTTCCTTCAAGTTTCACTTATTTCACTGCAAAGTTGTCCATTGAAAAAATGACTAGAAAAATTTTTCGCACAAAAATCCCAATAATTTTTTTTTGTCAAAGATCCAAATATGGTTTTCGTACTTTTAGTAAAGTTTGGTCGAGAAAATAAATACCCACCATGCAGATGGCTTCAGCAGCAAGAACTGATGAAAAGAAATGGTGAAAATGTGCTTTTTATAGTTTTTTTATGCGTAACTTGTATCTTTTTAAATTTGTTTTCGTCAAATAAGTATGTGTGTTATAAAAATATAGCACTAAAAATGAATTCTGATCAAAAAATATAAACGTGCGTATAAATGTTCGGAGTAAAAAATTCGTGTGTAAACAACATTTTTTTTGCAGAATTGCAATTGTATTGTTTGAACATAAGTGCATTTATTTATATCAGTTAGTTTGTTGATAGGCTACGCAATTTTTATATTCCTTCCCGTGTGCATCATTATCATAAGTCGATATCTAAAAAAAGGACAAAACAATTAATGATGTGATGATTCAAACGTATATGTCGTATCTGTCTACTGGTTGAATATAGAAGATGAAGAATGTATTTATGCATTAGTAACTGGCCATAAAATATTTCAGACTTTTTTTAAAAATTAAATCTGCTTTATATAGGATCTCAATTCCACAACTACAATAAAGAAATACAGATCAATAATTATTAAGTGTCCGAATAGTGCTTCATAAGATCACTCGATAATAACAGGGAATAAGTGTCTGTCTGTCTGTATGTATGTTTGTCTATATCCACGATATCTTTCAAACGGGCAAACTGATTGATACGAAATTTGGTATACACACATGTACATGGTATATGGTAAGAAGCCTGTTGATTGCAAGCCAAAAAGGTTTAACAGTACCTTAATAACGGCAAATTAACGGTTACATGCATTTTAAATTAGCAAAATGTTTTATTGTATTAATCGATAGATTAACAAGTTGTGATCAAACTTTGTCAAGAGACGATGGTCTAAAACTCTATTTTTTTAAAAAATAAGTATAGCCTCCTTTTTTTTCTTTAAATGATCAATTGGGCATTTCCGGTGTAGTCAGAGTCAGTCCTTTTTTACTACCATGTTATATTTCTGGCACTTTTTTTTACCACAGGTTTACCGGTTTTATTTATTTTTGAAATTGTCCCTAGCCAAAGGTATGATAACATAAATATCATCAATTTACCAGAAATTTTGGTCTACACATTTTTTTTATCATGCCTTGCATTTAGCTTTCTCTTAATTCAACAAATGATAGTATGATCATGATCTTGACAGCTAAAACACTGCGTATTTCCTATGATAAATGAAAAATACTGCCAACATCAACAGGAAAACCGATATGATGCGATGATTATGATAGATGTAGATGACAGTCTTTAACATGTGTGAATTGTGGATCAGTGTGATTTTACAACTATCATGATGATATGGCTATTTATTGTCATTACTCATCTTAATCTGTTTATTGTTACTGTTCGTG
>JAQFZH010005341.1:0-10705 GCA_034695485.1 Entomobrya nivalis
TAAACAGGCAGTTCTCTCCCGCTATCCTGGCCAACTCCAGAGTAATCAATCATCTTCCCCTAATCGACAGTGATGTCTTCCGATTACGGAAGACTCACATAATGTAGATTACCTTTCACCTGGCTTCGCCAGGCTCAGGTAATCCTCAATTATGGGTTGAGAATTGCGATGTGATGAGATGAATTGAATGTATTAACGTCGTGGTACCTGCAGATTAACTAGGACAAGGAATGGGCAAGAATAACCAACATTCAGATAACTTGCTGATGAAAGGGATATTACATCCATGTCGAGAGAATCAATTAAGTTAATCAGATCGCTTTCGTTGTTTTTTTTTCTGCCAGCTGGCTCCAAGGCTGAAGTTTCTGTTTTCAGCCTGTAAGGAGTCAGGTTGCTCCAATATATTGGAGTTTTTTCGTTTTGGCAGCCAGCTGGATCAGTGGTTGGAGTTTTTGCTTCCAGTTTGGAGGCCGGCTAGCGAAATTAGCAAATAGAACAAAGTGTTTGGGAACATTTCGAAGAATATCCTCGCTTTATTCGTATAGACTGAATATTTCTGGTGGCATCTGATTCATAAAGGTAGCTGTGGCAAGGAAGAGTTCAAAGGTTGTTCTAGACGGCCAGAGGAGTTTCGAGCTGAGCTTTTGGCTAACTCAATTTCCCAAGTTTTCGTTGACACGCGGTGGTTGTCGAAAAACTAGTTTTATTTTTTACCGACATGGGTGGAGGGGATGAACTCTCTCTCTCTGCCCATTCCTCTTTAGTCAACTGACTTCATTGTCGGGTTTCATACTCAATTATAGGGAATGCATAAGATGAATGTGTGCTACAAAAGGTTTAGGGATACAAGCTTATAACTGTTTGTTTACATGCATGAACCCTGCAATTAAGTTGTTTGTTTAAATAATTGCCTAACTCCTAATTGCAGCTCATTTACAAGAAACCAGAACACTTACATTACTGTCTGCCTTTCCCACAATCTGCTGAGCAATTAGCTATTACATGTAACCTGAATACTGATTAAATTCATTGATTCATTTATTTCATTTTACTGATGGAAAGTATTCCCTTTGGGACATTGTGAGATTATGCGTGGTCACTTGGTCGATATGCGACATTTAGTACTTTTTATGCTAACATTGTTTGAAACTTACTATTCAGTGCTACTGTTTTACTTTGTATATTAGTTCACGTAATTGTAGTAGAGCGATAGTTTTAAAACAATTTTAATTTGTGTTATATTTTTTCATTCATTACACTGAAAGAAAGTAATTTACCAGTGTACTGTAGTGTAATTAATTTGGTTCTTATCTTAAAAATATGATTTCGTTGTACTGCAAATATAAAAATATGATTGATGCGATGTTTAATGTACAACTTTTGATGTTTTTACTATCAGCGAGAACTAAAATTTACAGAACAAATTTATGGGTACACATTAGCTGGAATTTCCGTTTCCATTTAAAAAAGAGCAAACTGGCTCCTTCCTGACTGGAGTTTACGTGTCCGAAATGATTACTGGAAACTATGAGGCAGGAGTTTCAGTTTCACAAAAATATTGGTGGGGTGTCCGTTACTTTGAATAGCCCGCAGACTCCTGCGTAGTGGGAGTTTCCCTTTTTAAGGTGATTAGGTGGCTAAGCGGCCGGAGTGTCCGTTCCCAAGGAAGCCAGGTGAGCGCTGCATTCCCTTAGTGGTGGTTCGGGCAATGCCCAATTTTAGTATATGTGCTCCGAAGAACACATTGCCCCCTCCACCTGTTTGATGGGGCACTTTTAAGAGCCAAATTTAAGTATATGTGCTCCGAAGAACACATTGCCGCCTCCACCTATTTGGTGGGGCAATTTTAAGAGCCCAATTTTAGTACATGTGCTCCGAAGATCACATTGCCGCCTCCACCAGTTTGGTGGGGCACTTTTAAGAGCCAAATTTTAGTATATGTGCTCCGAAGAACACATTGCTGCCTCCACCTATTTGGTGGGGCACTTTTAAGGGCCCAATGTTTATATATGTGCTCCGAAGAACACAATGCCGCCTCCACCTGTTTGGTGGGGCACTTTTAAGAGCCAAATTTTAGTATATGTGCTCCGAAGAACACATTGCTGCCTCCACCTATTTGGTGGGGCACTTTTAAGGGCCCAATGTTTATATATGTGTTCCGAAGAACACAATGCCGCCTCCACCTGTTTGATGGGGTAATTTTAAGAGCCCATCCGCATTTCTATCATCAAGTCGCCTCAACTCACCCGCTGACAATATGGAGCTCGATAAAGCATACGAAATTTACACGGTTACGCCATCCTTGTTCTTTTATGTATATCTGGGATCAGCATCGAAATCCTTTTCTTTTGTATAGAGTAAAGACTCGTTTTAAAAACAGTTTTAGATACACATTTTTAAGCCGAAATAATCTGTTTTGCGTTTTGGATACTTCGGCAACTGAATACAAATTAAGGTAAAATCCTCCCTAAATCGGACAGAGGAAAGCTCATGAAAAGACCATGCTGGGCTATTCCCATTATATTTCGCAAGCACTGTCAAA
Source organism: Entomobrya nivalis (assembly GCA_034695485.1). Taxonomy (NCBI): domain Eukaryota; kingdom Metazoa; phylum Arthropoda; class Collembola; order Entomobryomorpha; family Entomobryidae; genus Entomobrya; species Entomobrya nivalis. The sequence goes on from JAQFZH010005341.1 coordinate 2,543, forward strand.
TTTAAAGTATGGAATCAGTTACTCATTCAAAGTACAAAGGATACTGAATACATAAGGGTGAAATCAATATACAAAAACGAAAAGGTTTATAATAGCATACATACACTTTTCATAATTCATTATTTGCTTCCTGTAAAGCAGACCAAAAAATGTGACGACATTGGAATGGAAAACATTGCATTGTGAGTTAATATAAACAGGATTTTCTCCTACTCCAGGAAATGATAAGGAACGTTTAAAGAAACTAACGCTTTTTATAAGTAAACTAGACAACTTATGGCTAACCACATGGAAGTCCCCGTATCAAGAAATGGCATACGTTTAGTGTTGTTTTTTCACCCACATAGAAAAGCTCCTTCTTTTCGAAGGTCGAACTACCCCTTGTGAACTTCAGACGTGCTCACAATACTGTCGGCTTTTTTATGTTTTCTAATTTCTTTTCATGGACATAGTTGTACACCTTAGAATATGCTATAATATAAATTTAATGGAACATTGTGTCATTTCGTTGCTTTCCATTTTTTGCATTGCAATTGTACTTGTTTATATATATTATGCAGGTTTTTATGTCATGTTGTATGTCAAGGCATGGCTAGCCATACTGAATGACATGAAAACTTACCCCAATAGTTTAGTTGAGAACATGCAATTGACATTTCATAACTGTAGACCACTGTAGACATACAATAGCAAGATGATGTAGCGAAGATACAAAAACACGTACAATTACTCCTTGTTCTTATTTGTCTTTTTGAACAGCTTGGAAGAAATTAGGGAACGTGGCGAGCGGCGATCAACTATTTACTTTTTGAATTGTAAAGTGGTATCATATTGATTACATGTATTTTTACTATGTCATACATACAAACTTGGATGCAAATGTGAAAGAAACTGGAAGAGTGTAAATTCTGAAACGTAACTACCAGAAGCTCCGGATAACGATTGATGATGAAAGCGTTTACTGACTTGCCTTTGATGTGTTTTGAATTTTTTTTTGAAACTGCTGTCCCAAATAACATGGAAAATTCCGATAGTGGAAGGCCAAATGTGAAACAATTTGCACATCCGATTGTTAGTGATGTATTCATGCCAAGTTTCAATGAAATCCAACATTTTCTGAATCGTGATTCCTTTTGAACATTCGTCTTTATTCACAGACAGACACGAGGTTATAATTCTAAAAGACCACTTTTGCGATTTGTTTGGCATTCGTTAGTTGGTAAAAACTTGATAGTATAAATGATATATGGACAATGAAGTAATATGTTACCAGTATTAAAGTAATTTCGAAGTCCGTATTCTAAAGTAGGCTACATATTGATAAGACTGATACGATACGTTTGGCATACAAATAAGGAAAATGTTAGTAGTTATTTATTAAATTAGAATACGGAGAACGTCTCCACATATTTATATATACATGTACATGCATACATGACACAAGTCACAAGAACATTCAAAGAATGAATAGGTGATAAGCTTAGGACTCGTCATTTTCCTTCCGCATTTTCATGGAAAGTGATGTCCACCTTGCTCTAATCTTTCCGGTAAGTTATTCTTCTGATCGATTTTTAAATGCTTGTTTGAAATGGCTGATTCGTGTGCAGATTTGAATCTTACTTCTCCCGTAAAAATACAAGTTAAGCCTGGCAACAATGGAAAGGTGTCCGAGTTAAGAAATCGTAGTTCTGCATTGATTGCAAAATCTGAAACAGGAGGGGAAAGCAATGGTAGCAATTTTCTTGTAGAGAATGAAGTGAAAGCTAAAAACAAGTGTGACAAAAGCAATGAGGTGTCCATACAAATAAATTGCAATCAAACTCAAGATGAAAATACAAGAAATGGAGCTTACTACATTATGCATTGTTTCCGGTTAATGTACTGGACTGGAATGAGTACATTTAACCCTGATAAAAAAGACGGAGAAGAAACCAAATGGGCAGAAATCATAGTTGATGTCATTCAAAAGGTAATTATGACAGTTTACGTTTAAAAAATACAATTCTTTAAACCACGTGTTCCTAAAATCATGAATAGGTCTGCACTAAAGTAGTAATAATTTTGAATGCATCAAGTAGATATTCTAGTGTATTTTCGTGAACCTATATAAAATGAAACGTATTGATCTTATTTAATACGTACAGATTATCTTCTGGAATGTGTCATCTCTGTCATTCGTTTTTGCATTCCTATGTCTGAAGAACAATTGCACGATATTTCTCATCAACCCTGGAGTTCTCAATTCCATATACGTTGGTATGTGGATCTTCAGCATTGTTGCTGAAGCATACTTCATCCTCATGTTCGCATTCCACCACAAGCGAATAAAAGAATCAATGGCTACGTTGACTAAAGTGGGAACCCACACGATTGACGAAGTTGGAACCGAAAAGTGGAAGTGTAGAAATCCACGTAAGATGATTACAGTGCTGTTTGTAGCCTCCATTCTTGTGTGTTTGATGCATCCTTTGGGAGGACCTGGAATAGCAGAATGGTCACCGAAAAGGCTCATTCTGAACTCATCCAAGAAATTCAGTAGACGGCTGTTCATCTGGAGTACGGATGACTTTGCCCCAAACTCAACAAAGATTGAAGATCTTGCTGACAAATATGGGACAAGGTTGACGCCAGTAACGATAAGCATGGCAATCACAGAGATTACCATGCGGTTCTGGAGCAATATGAAGATGGACACTGTGTTGAACCTTGCTGTGGTTATTTCCATACTCACTTGGTTCAGAAATCGGAAATTTGGTAAAAAGGTACAGTACATTGACTTTGAAAATTACTCAAACGGATATGACGCTGATGAGCTGAACTCCCCTACCGGTGACTTTGCTGAGTTCAAGCTGGTGAAAAAGGAGAACAAAGTGATGAATGGGTTTATGGAAGGGTTGGTGAAGATTGCACATGGATACAATCTTTTACTCTGTGCATACTTTGTTATGCGTTGCCTTGACAGTGAAGCGACCGCAGCGGAGTTTGTATATCTTGCGTCTAGCCTGATCAAAGTATTGATTGTCTATTACTTTGGACATAAAGCAGGAGCTGAGGTATGGACTGTTATGAACCACTTTAATAGATGACTGGCAACTTTTCTTTCCAATTTCTTTCTCATATCATTATGTTTTTTACAGAACGACAAGTACAAGCAATGGATCAGAAGTTGGGCTATGCATAGTAGGGACCCAATATTTTTGGCGAGGGTTCCAGCCATCCTTGACGAAATGAGAGATGAACCGTTAGGACTTGGGATGGGACACTTCATTGTAGGCCATGGATTCATATTGCGGGTATATACTGCATATGTATACTAAGCTATTTTAGAGTACGAATAGATTTCCACGAAATATGATTTTTGCGCGATCTGTTGCAATATTAATTCAACTCTTTAATTTCAGTTTCTTGGATTCGTTGCTTCTATCTTCATGCTTGAAGTGGATGACGGGGAGGATGACGAATGAAGACAAATGAAAATCTTGAATAGCTTTACACTTTATAGCTGTTCAAATTGTTTAAGTATGTATATGTTATTTGCACATGCGTTTGAGAACGTTATTCACATGAATTCTCTTTTGATAGAGTATACATACACAATGAGTTAATTAAAAGTACTTGGCATCTGAATTGCAGGATTACATCAGCAATCAGCACATTTTCACTACACAATTGATCATTAATAATAATTGGCAGATACTTATAATAGATAATTATAACTTAATCGTAATATGCAGTTAAATATTTATTCAGACAAATTTTTCGTTAGATTTTCCATTTGTGTATTTTTTCTGCATCTAAATCATCTAACTTACTACCATATCCCACAATTGGATTTCAAAATGGATCTACTCAGTAAACCTGCCTTGATGTTTGTAATTATCGCGCTCTTTTTGCTCGTAAGTAGCAGATTAATTTGGGGTCAGCATAATCAATTAAAAGTAGCTCTGTATAGTTAACATGCACATTTTGCTCTAAACCTTACTACAGGGAGATGCTGTAGATGCAACCAACAAAAAGGAGAAGAAAAGGAAAGAAACAGGCTTTAAGGCTGATCGTCGTCGTTAGGATCTATTGGAAAACTAGGACAAAATTCAAGCTGACCAACTAACTGTCGATGCATAAGTTTACTACAACAAAAGTTTATAAATACTGTCTTCAACCAAAAAATTCAGTTAAGATCATATTGATATCTAAATAAATCGATTTTAAAATCTTAACTTTTCGAATTGACCAGTGTCGTAGTATTCAATAGAAGTTTTTTTACTTGGTCATATATGCATGCATTCATATATTCATATTGATAAAATATATACTGTTGGCGTCCTGTTTCTAAGTTGTACTGATCTCATTTTATTTTCAGCCCTTCTGTCATTGGTTATTTTCCAGTCCCCCAGTTGTCCCTTGTTAAGCTTCCATTTATAAACCGATTAAGCTAAGGTGGGGCATTCTGAGAATCTGCTTGGTCACTCTGCATGTTTTATTACATTCGATGTAGCATTCGGGAGATCATTTCACTCTTACTAATATCATTCCAACATAAAATGCATTCATTGGTTGGATTACACCATTCTTGATGTTACGAGAATTCTATTCTATTCTATTCTTTTAGTTAAAATGTGAATGTATGTATGACTTAAAAAATGTACGTAAAAACAAAACGGGGGGACCCGGAAGAAATTCAATGAAACTAGGTGCTTTAGATGAAAATACACAGAATGTTTAGATAAGCAAGTTTATAACTTGTTCAGTTCCTGTTTATACATGAGCATATAAACACACATATTTAATAAATTCTTGACTTTTCGCTTAAAGAATATTTCAGTTTTTATCCACTTAATATTCATTCTGACCTGGCCTATTCCTTCAATTAAGTAATTATTTCCTCTTTTAAATAATTGCCTAACTTTCTGGGTTTTATTATAGCATAGCACTTTATTAAAATGTACATCGCAAATTAAACTGAATTAAATTAATATTTTGCTTGCTTACAATTAAACTTTCTGTCAAATTATTAATCTTTATTTCAAATCATTTTTGATCTAATTTTTAAACTGCATTACATTCTTTATTCACATGGCATGATATTTTAATTCCTCCTGTCAAAACCCCTTTTATCATCCCCATGATTACGTCAATTGGAGTCATCCATCAAATTTAATCCCAAAAATGAGTTTCTTCAAAATATTTTCCCTAGCCCTGCTCCTGCTACAAATGAAGGCCCGTTTTCATTTACAATATTAAAATTGCATTCTACATGATATTCTCGGTAAGCTACAATTGAGATCCAGAGGGTAGTGTTTAACTCAAATGTGTATAGACCTATTATAGAGTATCCATTTTTGATATCGGTTTACTTAACGCATTTAATAATTAATTTAACATTGACATTCCATTGCGCAGTTTTTCGTATCATTGTAGACGAATTTTAATGAGGCACTTCATCTACTTTGAAAATACTCCGTTGATAAACCAATATATATTTTAAGAGGCTGCGAATCTTTACTTTTTGGCTGGCGAGCAACTAACTATCATACAAGCACTATTAATGTTAGGAATATTTAGGAATACAATGATATCAATACATGGAACTTGAGATTGCTTCAATTTATCGTATAATTTAAATTATACACTTCTCCATGTACATATTATTCAATTAATGAAAAGTATCGAACTAATGTTTAATTTCGAAATACAAAGTGATGTTCGGGAGAGAACGTGGATTGCATGCAGGTTTATGAATAACCCAGAACCTGAAAAAGGTACATATAATTATACAATCACAATCAGATGATTATTCTTGATAGGGCATATCTTTTGGGAGGACAACTTTTGAAATTTACATTTCAACTGGTTTGGGAAAAACTTCCATTTTCAGTTTTCAAGAATCCAACTAAAACCCTGCTGTTACTTAACAGCGACTCATTCGTTCAGACCGTATATTTCTGGTGGCATATGATTTATAAAGATTGCTGCCAATCATAACTACCAATTTAATTGATTCATTTATTTCATTTACTACAAATTAAAAAGAATTCCCGTTGGGCAAGGATCGTTATTTGAAAATAATTTATCTTATTTTGGGTATTTGAAATAACAATTAATATTATTTATTATTTTATTTGAAATAATTTTTCTTCTCGATGATTATTTGTTATTTATTATTTAAACAACAAATATTTTGGGCATTATTTATTATTTCATTATTTGAAAAAATGAAATAATTGATTATTTTATTTGAAAATAATTTGCCGTCAAACGTGTCAGTTTAAGCGTTCAAAATTGTATACATCTACTGTGTAAGCATGTGGAAGCAGCTTTGTATACAAAAGCTGTCTGATTTAGACGACAAAAAGCGGATTTAAGGCGCGGCTATGGTTGTCATCGTATTACAAAAAAAAACTTAATTTGTAAGCGCCATGAATGATTTTTTGAAAATGTCTTAACCCTTACTTGTCAATAAAACTGCGCTCTATAAGCTAATACCTTCAGTTTTATTTAAAGATGTCTGTGTGTCAAGTTATACCGGTTTTCAGCAAGTGATCTAGAAACTGCAATTCCTTAACACACAGACATCTTTAAATAAAACTGAAGGTACCAGCTTATAGAGCACAATTTAATTGACATTTAAGCCTTTCGACATTTTCAAAAAATCATTCATGGCGCTCACAAATTAAGTTTGTTTTACGAAAAGTTAATTTGTGAGCGCCATGAATGATTTGACATTTTCAAAAAATCATTCATGGCGCTTAAAAATTAAGTTGTTGTAAAAACACTGCCATGACAACTGAAAAATCCTAACGGGGCAAATTGAGATGCGATAACGGTGCGGGTGCGTTAAACAGAAAAAACGAGAATTGTGTAATTATCATGTACACATTTTATTTTTATCCTCAATATCAGTGCTTAGAGTATGCTCGAGTTGATAATTATTATTTGATTATTTCAAATAACAATTATTTGTTATTTATTATTTGACGCCACCTTTAAAAAATCATTATTTGATTATTTGACAAATAAAATAATGCTGATTATTTGTTATTTTTATTTGAAATAATGAAAAAAAATCTCGTTATTTGTTATTTTGAGCAATCCGAACGCCGAAATAACGATCCCTGCCGTTGGGTTAGGGCATTATGAGAATATGCGTGGTCACTTGGTCGGTATGGCCCGTATTCTAACTTTTTGGCTAACGTTGTTTGAAAATTATTAACTACTGTTACCTTGTAGCTTTGTTCATTTAGTTGCAGTAGAGCTCTTAGTTTTAAAATAATTATAATTTGTACTCTATTCTTCCATTCATAAAACTGAAACAAATTAGTATAGCAAACAATATATTTCTACTGCTTGGTAATGTAGATAACATGAAGCATTGTGTGAAATTCATCGTATCAATTCTATGTAATTAAATTGTATTATTGTCTGTGTAATTAATTTGGTTCTCGTCTCAAAAATAAGCTTTCATTGTATTGCAAATGTGAAAAATATATGGATATGGATTCGGATATGCTTGAGAGTGCCAAACAACTTTGAGGCGGGAGTCTGCAGTTGAATTTATTTTATATTTAAATATTATTATAACGAGTTCTATATTGCATGCTACATTTTGAGTTACCGTTTCCTTTTTCCGGGGCCAGCTGGAGATTCCGCATCCAAAAAAAGGTTTCCGGGTTTCCCAAATTGGAACCAGCAGATAAATGACTTGAGTTTCCAAATAATAGTACCTGTTGGCTCTGTAGCTGGAGTTTCCATTTTCCTCCAAAGCTGGAATTGTGGTTGCACCAAGAATTAGCTGGTTTCACCGTAGTTTCCGTCTCCTCCAAAAGTAAATGTAAACGCCATTTTTAGGGTTGGAACTGGGTGACCGTTCGTGGAAGTGGCAGAGAGGCCCAGGGAGGACCAAGGAGCCAAGCAAACGCAAACTGAGCAAATCCACCAAAAAACGCCGTTTACGCTTTCCTGCCGTAATGGTACATATTAAGAAGGCTGATAGGCAATACAATCACAAGAGTACACTTACACTATAGTCTTTTAGGTCGGGTATGGAAATCTCCGAAACAAAAATGTCCGAATACCATAATCTCCGAGTCAAAATCACCGAAACCAAAATCACAAATGGAGTGCGTCATTTCACCCGATTTTCTTATTATTCAAATATTTCATGTT
>JAQFZH010005342.1:0-10704 GCA_034695485.1 Entomobrya nivalis
GGTATTTTTTCTATTTGTGTTTTTTGGGTGCATGCAAGAAGCAACTATTTTTATACACATATACAAACTACTTACATACATACAATGTACATATTATTATATACCTCACTGCCTGTAATATATGCATGTAAAAATGACTGATGATGATGTTGATAATATGACGCAAAACGCAATAATGAACATGTTCCCTTGTATATTAGCTACACACACATCGTATCGTATGAATGTACATATTATCGTATCGCAAAGCTCCTTGTTCCTTTCTGAAAAAAATACGAAACTATTTGTTGCTTTATTATATGCTTTTGTTCTGAAGAGGAAAGCCTATCAGTGTCCTGGATCTTAATTATATTTTTCAATTGTTTTTTCTCTCTTCCTTCTCCACTCCGTCTCTCATGGCTCAAACAAAACCAATTTACTCCATTATTTTGCCTGGAGGTTTCACAACGAACGAGCAAAAGCAAATATCGTGTTTGTGCAGCAGGAACAACGTATTAAGAATATAACATATAACGTTTTTGTGCTAAATGGAGACACGGAAATGTGATCTAATGCTCACTTGTCGTCATGTTATGTTTTATAAACCGTTTTACAAATAGTAATTGGCATGAAATATGTCGAAGGAACCTAAAAATTTAAATGTATGTATGTATGAAGTGGTACTCCTCACGTGTTATTTTAACTTTACCATAAATTATTACCGAGCTATATCATTTTATGATAATAATATATTAATTTGATTCACCCTTTTTGTCAGTATGTCTGACTATCTGTTTTATGGATATTCTACATAAAAGTAAAAAACTAAAGTGGTTTCTCTCAAATTCATTACAATTTTCGCCACTTTAGTACAACCACTTTGTCACTCTTATTGGGTAAATGCTTTAGTTCATCATCATCACATCATGTTTGATCGTATCAGTTTACAAAAAATAATATGGCATATTACATATGTTACCATTATTATTAGCTGTTGTACGTGTAATTTCAATTGGCATTCGTGTTACCAACAAATTCATACTCTAGCATTTTGTCGCCGACATATAATATTGTCTTACTTTAGTTAAGTCTACCAAGATATGCTGTACTTTTGAATATTTATATTTTCACATTAAATTTGCCAACTTAAGAACCATTAAGAACCATTTATGTGTTTTACTTTCCAACTCCAAATTAGTAGTTATCTTAACCAATATTTAAAAATATATTTCAAATTATATTGGTTCGGGTCAATTGTACCACGTAGTCTGGAATCTATCCAAAAGTATTAGTTACGACAAGTTTATTACTTATTGTCTGTTTATGGCATGAAATTTGATATGAAATACGATAAACTTGAACATACACATATATAGGTATACAAATATGGAATGGTAATTACTTTTAAATTTTTAGTTTGTTTAAAAATGGGCTGCTCATTTAAAACAATGAAGAAATAGTACATACATTGTAAACATTTGCGCATTTTATAATAATCAATATAATAAATGGCATGACATGACTAATAGTTTTTTATAAACGATTAACACACTGTTTCCTCCCATAAGACAATTACCAAAGAAGAAAATAAATTACTCAAGCTAGACTTTAAAAATACGTATATTAGGCATCAAAACAGAGATTATTTGAAATAATTTTTGAAGTGAAATGAAATGAAAAAAAGTTTGCATTTACAATTACGGCCAAGTGTATCTTTTAAAATATGAATGAAAGAAGTAGTACGCAGTTGAAGGAAAACATTTTAGGTGTATAATAATCCCAAAAAGAAAAATAACGTTTTTCTCGAAGGTGTACACATCGTTTGATTTTCTGTTTTGCATAAAAGTATATCCTCCATGTAAACATATTATTTGTGAAGATGAACCCATGCACAACTAATATGACAGTTTTATGATGGTAAAAGGCAAAGAAGTGTGGCTCATGACATTTATTGGTAAATGAACCGTGTAGCCACTACAGGCTTATCATGATCACAATGTTTCACAATATGCGCTTATACTGTTGTTGTTCCGGTTCTACAGCATCATAACAATACATTATTATAACAATTCTCCTCCTCAATTTTTTTTCATGCAACATTGATCACATTCATAGTAGTTTATGCGACATATTGTTCAGGGTCTTGTGTCAGTCAGTTTTTGTATTTATGTAAGCAAAACACTTGAGTTCAGCTCATCCTAAATAGAAACAATGACAAAAACACAAGACAAGGGGTATTCATGTCACATAAAAGTAATCGCTATATGATAAGATTAATATTGAACAAAATCGAGACAAGGCGCACGATGATATTTGTAAAAGATTTAATTTCTTTCGTGTTGATGCACTATTGCCATATTCGGCTACAGACCATTTTAAAATTCAATCATAACGCAACACTCACTCTCCAATTCACCCTTTTACAAAATCAAAATATGAATCAAGAAAGATTTCTTCGTATCTCCGATCTCTCTCTTTTTTGTCTACTGGAACAGTAAATTGACAGCCGAAGGTAAAAATATTTTTGTTTGATGCCACCAAGTGATAATCAGCCCCATAATAATTAAATAATCAGTGTATCTAATCTATATATTAATGCATATCACGAAAATGTATCTAACTACATTTTTTATTGACTGACAAAAAAAAATTGGTAGCTGATTTATATTGTGTATCGGAGGTTTACAAAAAACGTATTTTATCAAGATAAGATAAAACACCTCTATTATTGCTTCTGATTGACTACCACTTCTGCCATTAGCATCCCTTCGGGGATAACAAAAATAATAGCTTGTTCTTGCCACACTACTCTACAAAAACCACCGCCACACAGTTCAGCTTCTATGTACCATTATCATTATTATGCCACCTGAATTATTATTCCTCCTACTTTTTTCACCATCATTGTTGTAACTCCTTCTTTTCCTTATCAAATGGTGATAAACATCTGTTGTCTATTCTATTGCTGCTGCTCAGTCACTCATTGTCAGTCAGACACACGCCGACTTGATTCCCATCTTTATTTTACCCTTTTTCTTTTCCCAATTTTATTTCAGCTTAATTAATGCATCTTTAATTAACAGCTCATTACGAAGCCTTGGGGAGTCAGGAGTTTGCCTGGCATGGTGCTCAGTTGTATATATACAGTGTGTATAAACATTCATATGAAAACACCAGTACCAGTCAATCTGAGTGTACCACAGGTGGATTTTATTGATGTCATGATTAATAATTATATAATGTAGTAATTTCTCAATCAGTCTAGCTTATTAGATCAGAACCATAAAAACCAGCCAAACTAATTTAAAAGTATCGAGACCAACTCTGCTGTACACCGCACTGCAGTGTTTCTCGGATAAAACCAAGTAGAAAAAAATACATTGTCTTGTACAGATAGATAGGTATAGAACAATACGTACCTGTAGCAGGCTCCCCTTTGATTTTGCGTTTGAGACCTCTTCTGTTAGATTGTGATCCTGTACCTGCGTCACTGTTCTGGCGATGATCTCCGCCAAAGTCCATTCCTCCACTGCCACCAGAGGAAGAGTTAGTTTGGTGATGTGATGACTGATGATGTTGTTGCTGCTGCTGTTGGTGATGCAACTGATCGTAATGATAGTCTGCACTTCCAGAAGACAAGGAAGGAGGGCCACTACTATCGCTAAAATTGTTCTCACTACCGTCACCTCCACTGTGACAACCCGGGGGAACATAGAGACTACCTCCAACAAGCACTGAACTGTTTGCACTGTTACGTCCCTTACCACCTCCGCCGTTTAACATCATGTGACTACTGAGAAAATGATGGTGATTCAAGTGGTTTGAGTCATTATTGTTGTTGTTCAAATGATGGGCGAGATGATGATGAAGATGGTGAGATGAGGGAGATAAGTGGTGATGATAATGGTGCAGATTGTGAAGCTGATTTTGCTGCAGTTGAAGTTGATGCTGACGGTTACTCCTTTCTGCGGCCGCTTTCAAACCTAAAATGGCATCAATACTGTGAATGGGTTGAGAACCTGCAGAAACGACTGTATTTAGGGCAAGTTGTGCGGCGGCAGAGGAGGAGGATGGAGGTGTAAGTCCGGTAGCAGCGGTAGGCGAGGAAGAGGAATTTGGAGAGGAGTTTGCGGGACTGGGAAGACTAACTTTTACTACAGATTTGGAACTACTCAGGTCAGGTTCACGCTCTGCCACGGCAGGGCTTGCACCACTATTGTCTACAGCCATGTTAATGATTATACACAATGCTCACTTTTTTTCCCACAAACCAATGAAGTTTTTTTTAAAGAAAAAAATGTATACGTATTTTATTTTATCCAGCCACTCAGTAAGTCGAGTGCTCCAGATCAAAAGGTTACGTAAAACACTAAAATTGGTACTTTTTCCACGTTTATGCGCAGTTAAAAGCCAATTTCGCCACTAAAAAATGATTATGTTGACAGTGACGTTTTTATTTCTGTTTTTACTTTGTCAGTAGAAAAAAGGTTTTGTCATTATCCATTAGTGCCAACAAAGATAGATTTTTTTTTATCTCTTAAGAAAATGCATTACCATTTCCAAATGAGATCCAAGACGCGATTGAGAAAAGTTACTTTGTTCTTCAACCGTTTTTCATGTGTGCCGGTCGGTCGGTCGTTCTCTTCTTGAGAAAGCAAAGCGGAACGGAGGAGAGCAGAGAACCTAATAGCCAGAGCTATCCAAGTTTCCATAAATCCAATCCAAACCAACAAATATTGTATATGAATGTGAGTGAGAGTGAGAGAACCAAGACAAGAAGTATTAGCGGAGAGAATGTGGCTTAAAAGCTTTACGTGTTGTGTGAGTGGAAAAAAATGATGCATGATTCAATGTGTTATTCCGCACTCGACACAAACACATTATTTGATAGGGCAGCAAAGGTGGCAGAGAATAAAGGAAGGTTTATGTAAGAAAATAAGAGGCAATAAACGCAATGCTTTTGTAGTGTGTAGTGCCGAGAGTGAAGAGCTAGTGTAAAAAGAAAAACGATGATGATGACGATGATCAGATCACTGCAAGAGAAGAGAGGCACACACTACTACACACAAGGCATTCATACTACCCGACAAAGTAGTTATGTTATAATAGGAGGAGATGGTTAGAGCCAAGAGCGAGGTGGAGCTTCGAATAAAATAAAACGCGATAGTTCGCTAGCTCTCTGAAGACCTCTCCCCTCTTCATATCCTCAGTGTTTGCTACAAATTGCTGGTAAATTTGTACACAATACAAATGGTAATGGTATTACGTGTTATTTTGCTGGTTCTTCAAACGAGAGTATGAGTTTTCGTCGGCAGAAGAACAGAAAGGCAAAAAAGAAGAAGGGAGAAAGGCTGAGCAAGAGAGCAACATAAGGAGAGATGGTCTCGAGGAAAGACCAAAACTAAACCTAAAAAAGGAGCAAAAAAAGAATCTTGTCTGCTGCTATTTTCTACTGACTGTGTGTAATGCTTGTTGAGTTTATTACTCTAACTAAATGGCTGTCTGAAGGGGGCCATTGGGCTCAAAGGCTAATTTACTCACTCACTTTTTACATCTTTATCGCCTTTTATATATAAAAAAGGAGAGCCTCTCATCTCATGAGTTCCTCTTATTTGTCAGCAAACAGATGCAACAGAAGGAAAAACACAATGATTGCACAGTGTACACACACAACACACTCTGCAAAATATCCCATACCCACGCACTCGACTCGTCTGGTTTGGCTGGTCACGGTAAACTATATTGACCAAAAAGACGACCATGAAACTTATAGCATTTTTTTCTACTTATGACATGACAGTGTTATGTCAAAAAAGAAACATTTGTTTTTTGTTTTGGATTATTTTTAGCACGCTACCATTTTGAATAATTTGTATTGCATGCAGACTACTACTGGAGAGAAAAATTAAGTAAAATTCCTTCACTCTTTTGATATTTTATCCCATGTAATATTCCAGTTTGCATTGTTACATGTACTTGTGTACAGAGAGGCAGGAAGGTATCCCTGTTATTTCTCTGGTTTCCCCACTCATCTTCTGATTCTCATCCAGATCATTTCGGCTCTCTCCCTCTTTTTTCTCTCTCCCTCTTTTTTCTCTCTCCTGCTTGTCTGCTTTTTGCCTTACACTCTTCTTTTCTAGCTGTGTGTATTATTTGCTTGAGCAAGCATGCATGTGGATTAGAGACACCTTTCCTCTTTCATCATCCGATGGGATAGATTCTATGAAAAGAACCATTTAGCTTTGTGGTAATGGCAATGATGAGGATGGATAGCGAGTGGAATAGAATTGGAAACAAGAACAATACGCTTTTATCTTCACTTTTTGCCATGTAGCATAATGTCTTTTCATTCAAAGTCGTTCAGCCAGCCAATCTCTTTAAAAATATGGTTGAAAATTTTCAAGTATGTTTGGATTACACGTGAGTAGGAAACTCTTTTATGTATGATGAAATTTTTTCATGGTTCATGGTTTCATTTTTGACATTATCCAGAATTCCAGCCAGGTAATGTAGATGAATGAATGGGGAAAAAATATACAGGGGTAAAGCTGGTAAATATGGTTGAACCACAAACGGTTAACCGCAAAGGTGAGGTTGTGTGGTGGTGTTTATATCTCGTCACGTAATTAACACATTTAGATAAATATATTTCTCAACGGAACAAACCCAGACGTCCAGACAAAACAACACATTTTATGAAACACATTTTATAGGTAGTAATATTAAAGTTTAGTTCAGGGCCTTTTCCAGTGGAAAATTATTTGAATAATTTAATTGATTTGATTTCACGTAAAAATCTGACATCTGACCCATGAAAGTATTTAGGACATTTTACCTCAAAATATTAGCTATTAGTTTAAATTAATGACTTTTCTTCTGTCTGTTCAAAGGGATATTAGCATTTGGTATTATTTGATGGAATGTACACGTCCAGAGCAGTTACAAAGTCAGCCCGACAGGTAATTACTAGAGCAAAGTCTCCTAATTGTTTGCACCCACACTTATACTTTTTTGGAAAGTGAGCTCTATAATTTTCTAACCAATGGAATGATAAATCAACGATAGACATTAAGTTTGGATTGGAATATGATCGTTCTTAATGGATTTTACCTGGAATGCAGTGATTTCACAAACGTATACAATGTTGTTCAACACCTCATCAGCAGCAGCAGCTAAAAGGTGGCGAGGAAAAGACATCATTAGCTGCAATTTTTGGGGTGTCGGCTTATATTCCGCATCAATGCGGTCATGTAACATTCTTTTAACTAAAACCGAGCCGATCTAATGGTGTTTACTTGTCCAGATTTTACAAACAATGGTATTATTCTTATAGTGAGAAAATAATACTTTTTTTGTGTCAGATCATTAACATTTCTCCAGATTTATAACTCCTTGGAATGCTACAAATTCTTGCTTCAAATGAGGTTTATTTAATTAATATTTTGTACATTTATGTAAATGTAAAGTTTGAGCGCTTATATATAATTGAAAACCCATTTAATGATTTGTAGTACTAAAAGACAGGATTAAGGTCGAATTGGAAGTGAATATCTGACGATGAAGTCAAAATTACAACGTCCAGTTATGGAAATACGCCCGTTTATGTTTTGCAAATTATATCTACCTAAATGTCAATAAGATGGCTAAGTATAAAAATGTACAAAAGAATATAACTCTTTTCACACATTAATGCATTATGCACTAAAATTAAAAGAGCTCCACTTGAATTAAAAATCAAAACGGCCTGATTATGTGATCATTTTAAATTGTGAAATGTGTCATGTGCATATTCTTCTAACAGAAATAGCATTTATCACGCAAAACTTTTGTGTAAAAAACATGAATTTATTCATAATTATTTTTCAGTAATTCGAATGTCATACCACACAACAACGATTCAAGTAGTAGTACTAAGTACAAATAATGCATACACACAAAATCTCCCTAAATACTCAATGAAATACCAAGCACAGCGAGTTAAAGGGCACGCTAATGTAATTTTCCAACCACCCTGGAAATCAACATCTGTCAACTTTTCTTGCTATTCATTATTGGGCTCTTTCTGTATTCATTATATTCAATGCTGCAGACCGGAATATAAATCATTAAATCCCTTATATCAGGCAATCGTGTACATTTTCGTACAAACAGGCAGAGCTTAATAAAAAAAATATTATTGTAACTCTTCATTCACACTGTCGTTTTTATTGTAATCATTTTTACCATCATTTTCTAATAATTACCTGCAGTTATCTGCGCTCACTTTTGTGACATAATGTGGAGCCTTTGTGCGAGAATAAACTAATTTTTGTCATCCATTTATGCAAGTCTTACTTAAAATTTATCATTACGAGTGGGTAGAGTGTAGAGGCAAAAAAGGACCGCCCTAGTCTTTAGTATCTTTTAAAATTGTACTTTTTACTGACATTTGGCCAAAGCTTCTTTTCTTGAATTCCATGTTATATAATTGTAATATAAAATGGAAGAGAAGGGTAAATTGATTTTTATCCCTGCTGGCACAATAACATAAACGTGATTACACAGCTGGTTATCAACGATTTGCGATTATTTATTGAACAAATTAGACTACTCTGAACAACCAAAAAGTGGCTTATTACAATGGAAAATGTGAGATATACAATGCAGCAACATATTTTAGTGCAGGCCAAGCCGTGTAAATGAAATGCAATAAAATTGAAGCAGATAAAAAAAGGTGTATACAAATCCAATACTTCTATTGAGCGAAACTTATTCTTATTTCCATCAACAATGGAATCTTCATAACGTAGTATACAAGTACGTATGTTTGTAATAATAAAACTGTTCTAATTTAACTAAAGGGAAAAAATGCATGAAAATTGTGCATCACACAATGTAGCATATTGGGAAATACGGTGATTGTATTTTACATGTACAACAATCGTTCTAATTCAATTTATTTTCATTTTTCAAAGAACATCTAATTTTTGTTGTAAATATATTTTAGGAATACCACCTGTATGCTACTAAATGGTTACAAAAAAGTAGACATGTACAACACAAACATAAACTTCAAACTTGCATATTCAGTTCTCATATGATTTTTTTTCATTCTGGTCTGGTTGAATTTATCCCAGGATAGGATCACTGACCAGTCGAAGTCTGGTGAACATAGCCGTGTAAATAAATGTACAATGTACAAATATTTCTATCAGTTCCAAATGGGATAATTGGCTGAATAAATAGAGGCTTCATTTAATTAGAGAAATTATAATAAAAAATCCCTAACATACATACATACAAGATACATACGTAAATAATAAAGTTTATCTGTGCTAACAGACAATAACGACATTTTTACTGCAATTGACAAGCTGGTGTTAAATACTCTGCTTAAGTAATCAGTAGTTCATCAACCAGCAACATTAAATCGATAGGGATGAAAACTGGCTTTTGAGTGTTTACGACAATTATTTAACTTTTTTTCAAATGTAAGCAACATAACGTTCTTTAAAAAACATTTTCCTGTCATGTTCTACATAATTGTATTGAAATTCCATCTGTGATCTTTTTATTTGTAAATGCCAAAAAATGGAATTTACAAATCATAAGCAAGAGGCTTTAGGTTGTGCTGGGGCTAGTGGGGCTCCTCTCCTACTTGTCTTGTACTAAGGATGTGATATTACAAGAAATCTTGTCATCTTTGCATACGCCATATTTTTTTTTACCTATCTGAAATAATGAAGTCTCCAATGAATCAGAGAACTTGTCAGGCAAAACAGAAATGTGACAGGCCACGTAGTAGCTGAATAAAATAAATCAGGAGTATATTTTTCAATAAACAAACAGCTTAAAATAAAAATATGATTTGCATCTCTACGTTCCTATCATTTAGAAAACAAATGTAAGTAGATTTTGGCAGATTGTGATTTGTTATTTTGATGTGCTATTTATTATTTTGCAGTTATAGCGAGAAAAATATCAAAAAGAAAAAAAGGGTTACTTTATTGGCTATTTATTTTGTAAGCATTATAAACATGTCTTGTTTACTGTGTTATGCTCTGCTGTCTTTAGGGAAATCAACTTGTCAGCTATATGCCAGTGCATGTCAAGTTTCTTAATGATTAGTTTAAAACAACGATGAGGACGTGCCACCACACACCAACAGCATCCGAGAAGGCAAGGAAAATTGTAAAAGAAATGAAAAATATGCATAAGTATTACTTTATACAAGCTCATCCTCATCTCGATCGACTCAACAACGTAACGTAGTATAGTATAATAGTAAGTACATGTTTTTCTTTTGACATGATGTACATGAAAAAAAGTAAAAACTTCAGATAATATAATCCTTCATACGATTGTAAACCCAATACACTTAAATGCCAAATCATTGCTTGAATGTTTGCTCCAAATTGTACCAGTGCCAGCGTTAAAAACGGAACGAACTAACTAATATAAAGCAACTGCTTGGGAGTAATTTTAGTCTCTGGAAATAGGTAGTTTGTCGGCTTGTCTCATTCCATTCCAACACATCACACACATTTTCTAACTTAAGTCTCAAGTTTCCTGTAGTATTTACCAGTACAAAGCACAGGCTTTATTTTTAAATTTGCCATTAATTGTCTTCAATGTGTTAGTGTTAGTATTTGTGAAAAATATATGTGAATTATTAGTAAGCCGGTACGGCCTTACTTATAATATTGCTCGAATGGGTTCTGTGCATCGGGTATGGGAGTTCGGGTA
>JAQFZH010005343.1:0-10703 GCA_034695485.1 Entomobrya nivalis
GTTGTTGAATCACTTCAAACTTTTCAAAGATGTCTTCTTCACGACCTTCAACATTTCCGGGCACTCTCCCTTCTAGTCCACCACTGTTTTCCATCTGATCTTTCTGGCTTTCCTTCGTCGGTTCAGGAGACGATGCGACGGTAGTCGAAACAATTGAAAAATGGATGACTTTGACAACAGAATCTTTGTGAAATGTGTGTTTTGTAGGATTAATTACCCAGAAAGGTCAACAAGTCATGTGTTATGGAATCGAACATTACATTAAAGCACATTAAAAAACGTTTGTGAAAAGCACGCGAAAGAAAGTAAACAAGACAGTGAAAAGGAAAATAGCAAAAGTGTACAGCTGACGGAGAAGTTGTCTTTTCAAGTCAGCCGCTCAACGTGAATTGAACAAGCGTGAAGAAGAGACAAGAAGTATAAAGATTTTTAAATTTGAGCAATCAGTTAAAGGTTTTGTAATTACGTAATTATTGTCAGTTTTGTCAGGGCTGCATTGTTTAGTATTCATTGAAGATTAAGTTCAATGGAAAAAACTGAGATGGAGAAACTTGGAGGTTTTTCGATGGAATTAAATGGGGAGAAAGAAGGAGTGGAAAATGATCAAAATGAGTTATCTGAGGAGGTGGAGGTGATCAGTCAAACTGCACAATTAAGTGTTCAGGTCCATCTAAATGTGGATGAAAGTGATGATGTTAGTAGCGGAGCCGCGACAGTTGTTGAAGGTGGTGACTTAGGAGTTTTCCCAGAATTAATAAAGCAGAGGACATCGATAACTTCCTGAGAGGAATGGGTAATCATCGTGGGAACCCGTTTCCGGGTAATTCGGTATTCCTAAAAATGTGGCCAGACTCGGATTTTCGACAAGCCGTATCAAGAACGGTGACTATGCTTGAGAGATTTGAAGAAAATGTCCTTGACCTTTAAATTAAGTACTGGGCTTATGATCTCGCTGGTTACATTGAGTTGTGTCGGAATATCTTGAGGTGCTTGGCCCTAGTGCCTAATTTAAGGTCATTGATCTTCACCGGACAATTATTCTGTTTCACCGAACCGGAAACCAAAAGCTTTTTTTGGGACTCCAGAAAGCCAGGATCTGTTTCCAAAGTTGGTGAACTTGAATAGATTTGAATGGCGAGTGAAATTTGATGCGCAGTCAACCTGGATAACTCGCATGGTGGAAACTTGCGGAAGAAACGCTGGGCTACGCAAATTGGGCATTTCATTGAATCTTTTCTGGACTCTGGACTTGGTGTTCAGCCAAGCAACCCATTTAACAGAGCTCCATGTGTTCCTAGATGGGAATTTTGATCTTTCCGAAGTTGATAGAATCGAGAACTTGGTGAAGGCGCTACCAAACCACCAAGAAATACGCAAGTTTTTCTTAAGCTCTTTGCTCGCACCATTTTCAATTAGATGGGTGGATTTTAACATGCTAATTGGGATGTCAGCTAAATTTCAATTTGAAAGCATCATCTTTCAAAATATTTGGTATTTAGAGGAGCAGCCAATTCCTCAGTCGCCAATCTTGGTGCCCACAATAACTTCGCTTGTTTTGGAAGAGAAGTCGTGGAACAATTGGAGTTTCAAATTTGTGAAGTTGCTTCCCAACCTCTTTCTGAGTGTTTACGTGGGCTGTGATAACAGATTGACGGCTTTAAGAGAGTACAGGATGGATGTTCGGAACGGAGGAGTGGACGTGGAGCCGATGGATTCTTTACGTAAAATATTGATAAGATATTTCCTGAAGGCTTATGATCCAACTTTGGAGATTCCAGAGAGTTGGAGTATTTGGAAGCAGATTCCTAATTTGGAAATGTTAAATATTTCGATGCAAGTGAAGGTGTATGAAGCAAGCATAGTAGGTGTTCAGTTCGCAAAGGCCTATGGTAATAAGATGTTCTTGGGACCAAGACCGGATGTGGTGGAATGGGATACGGATGATGATGACGATTAGGAAGGGGATGCCATGGAAGATGGAAGTGGTGTTGAATGACTGGATTGGATGGTAGAAAATTGTTGAAGGTGAAGCTACGAGTTAATATTTTGCCTAATAACATTAAAAACTGTATCACAACAAAATAAACATTGATTAAAAAAAATTGAACGTTGGTTTAATTTTAATTTTATTTAGAGCATTTCATTAAACCAAACCATTAATGTCTTGAAAGTGCTAGTACATAAGTAAATACATTTATGTGAAGAGAAATGCTGAAATATCCAGTGTTGTCTATCTTCCAGAATATCGGGGATTTCTGAGCGCTTTTTTGCACCTACTGCATGTACTGCCAAAGCCGCGGTGACGGCCACAGTTGCAATACTCCACTGTAATCAGTTTTCGCCGCCTGAAATATACATCATAAAATATGACTCATATTAGAAAATTACGTTTTTCAATTGCATTAAATATTTGTAAGAGCACAAACAAAACTACTTAGTTTATCTTCATCTTACTTGACTAACTTGACTGCGTTTCCTTGGTTGTCCTCAGTGTCAGTCGAGTTGGAACTGTCTTCATTGTCGTCATCATCATCTTCTCCATCATGAGTGTTCATGTTATCATTTTCAGGGATTTGCTCGGGAGGCTCATCAGTTGGGTCACCAGTGCGCTTGGCATTGTCAATCAAAGAACTCTCAGCGGTGGGCCCGGAATCCTATCAGAAAATGTAAAAATGCATGGTTTAATTCACTGATTAAGTGAAATATTGATGCTGAGTTATTCACTTTTTGCTGACTTACTTTTTCTGCAGATTGTTCACCATTCCTAACATCATGACGACCTTCATCTTCTATCCCACCATCTTTACCGTAGGTGGTCATTGATAAGCCAATATTCCGAATGAACGACTTCATTTCGGCAATTACATCATTTGGCTTTTTGATCACTTCGTCCAGCATTTTGATCACTTCATCAAGCTTTTTGATCACTTCGTCCGGCTTTTTGATCGCTTCGTCTTGATTCCTGATGAACTCGATGAAGTCGCGTAGTAACTGGATAAATTCGTCTTGCTTCTTGATAAATTCGTCTTGCTTCTTGATAAATTCTACATGCCTTTTGATCTTTCCGTCTTGCTTCTTGATAAATTCTACATGCCTTTTGATCTTTTCGTCCTGCTTCCTGATCACTTCCTCTTGCTTCTTGAACGCTTCCTCTTGCTTCCTAATGGCTTCATTCTGCTTCTCCAATTGCGGAGTGAGATCCCTTACTGCACCATTAAGAGATTCAATTTCTTCTTGACAAGAAGAACAGCTGGAGTTACCATATCCATCATCCTCTCTTGGTGCTGTTGTCTGTTCTGGCGACACCGGAATGTCCACTTCCACTTTGGTCACAACATACTCTTCACCTGAGACAGCTTCGGCAGTTGTTGATCCAGAAACAACATCATTTTCAATTACCGTTAAAAGAGAAACATCGGATTTCTTCTCAACGAAGTCTTCCTCTAGCTTAATTTTTCCAAGACCCTGGTTCGCCAAAATGGCACCTTTCGGGATAACCATTCCTCCCGCTCGAGTTGCTCCTGTCACCTTTTTCACTGTCCAGGGTGACTTTCCCTTTGAACTGGTCGGTTTCATTTTTTCGATGCGTCAAATAATTTCAAAGTGTTTTAATTAATTAAAGCTCTTTTCACAAAGTTAAAAAACTGACGGTTACCAACACAATATAATTTTTGTGTTCACCATAAAAACCAACAAGTGATCTGATGGACTCTGACTGACTGGAACCGATACCTTTATGTACTCTATACGAGGTATATGCTAAATCCTCATGCACTGCACTGCACTGTTATTTCTCACTCAAGGTTGAACATGCATTCAAGCAATGCAGTCCGCTGACCAATTAGGTGAGCGTTTTCGTTTTTGTACGGCGAGCAATTGTTACAAGTTTCCCCCGGTCTGACTTTAATACTGCATCACGTTCACAATCACTTACACAAGCCAAGGCTGTAACTGTGTTATGGGACAGTAAGTCTATTTTATAAAACGACTGGGTTTACATTCACGGCGTAGCTATTTTACAATTTTGCAATTTCACTGAATGTGGTCATTAAAGGCAGAACTTATGCACAACTTGAGACACTGAATTTCAATCTCAGGTCAGATTTGAGTTTTGACCATTCACTACCCCAGCGGGGTACCACAAATCATACAAATGAAGGATCAGCAAGCTGAAAAAAGAAACTTAGGGGTAATGTGAAACGCTGAATTGAAATCTGAGATCCGATTAAAATTTTGTCATTCCCTACCCCAGTGGGAACCCCAAAACGTGCAAATGAAGAGTTTGTAGGTTGAAACTTGAAACATAAGATGGGTAATTTGAGACGCATGATATGAACCTGAGGTAGTAATGTTTTAATATTTATGTATCCCTTAATTAACTAAAAATACATGAAAAGATACTGTAATAAATTTAACATCAATTCCAACAATAAAATATTTTTGTTTACATTTTTTAACCATGAAACGAATGACCCATATCGTAATCCTCCCTGTAATCCTCCTGCCAATCATCATCCTCATCATTCTTAGCTGGGCTTGACCGAAAAAAGAATGCTTTATCCCCACACTCCCTCACAAACCGCAAATTCCAAACTAGATCCTTCTTGCCTCTTATCCTCGGTTTTTTCGTCACCGTAGCACTAAACATTTGCAGCTTCGGAAGTTCATTCCAAATAGAAAATCCCTCATTTCCCGTTTTCTCCGCATTACCATCACAAGCATTCATCACAAATCCCCTTATCCTTTGGTCAAGCCAGTCACAGCATCTATTAACTTCGTCAAGATAGGAACGCACGTGTGCGAAGTTGGCCCCCGCCCCCAGCGAAGTTGGTAATTGTTCTTATCTTCCATTTCCAGGTCGGCATCATCCACACTTTCATCATCGGGAATGTATGAGCTATCCTTATCGTCATCGTCTTCCAAGTTGGTATCCTCCATGTCAACAATCTCCTCTTCATTGGTCCTTGAACCAACACTGGAGCCAACTTCATTTGAGCCAAATTGAGAAGATGTGGATGACGCCAATAATGGTACACTTGCCGTAATCTGGACACCACCGCTGTAGTTGCCTGTACAACTAACGATGGTGACAGGGGAGCACACCTCGCCATCTTGAAAAGTATCCTGAGTCTGAGTTTCGCTCCTTTGGTGGCTAGCCGTGACCTCAGGGTTGCTTAAGAGTTGAGGGTCTACAGCTTTAGGTCTTGTAGTCTATCATATCAGAGAACAGACTACATGCTAAAATAAAAATATTAAATCATTTAATATTAGCATTTAAAAGCTGGTTTGACCACAGTTCAGGACTTGCCTCTTCCGGAACACCGTTTCCATTTCCATCTTCTGCATCCTTCTCCTCGTCTTTACGACTAGTCAATAGTGACAATGCAGCATTTCGACGATTTAATTCCAGTAATCACCTGACTCTGCTTCTTGATCATTTGATTTTGTTGTTCCATTTGCAAGGTGAGCTGCTTCACTGTACACTTGAGGGACTCAATTTCCTCTTGGCAGGGGCATGATGACCTCCGACCATCTCCACCTGAATCCTCTGTTGGTGCTAGTAAAAGAGGATCCACATCAAACTTGGTCACAGTAAGCGTTTCTTCGAGACCTTGCTCCTCGCTCGTTCCATCATTGGGGCTGACACGGTACCCATCTTCCATTTTGATGGGAAAAGATAATGGGCCCCCCTCATTTAACCCGTCAACTTCCAAGTTCATTTTTATGGAGCCCGGGTCCACTAACGTTGAACGTACCCCTTATTGGCACTCTCCCTGCTTGTCCACCACTATTTTCCATCTTATCTTGTTGACTTTCCATGTTCCGATGATGTTCCGATGATCGGGATAATCTTATTGTTGATCCGATTGATAATGTTGACAGTTGACATCAAAAATAAATTTAAATATCTGTTGTCAAATCAAATAGAAATTCAAAACATGTGATCAAGTAATAATTCTTAACTAGGGAAGTTTTTTTTACAAATAATTCATGAGTGAATTTGAAAAGGAAATGTGTCACCAACAACATATCTCTGGCGAGATTGTGTACTTTGACAAGACTTTGATAAAAGTCACCGCCACTAATTTTCTGATTAGCCTTGTCCAAACTATAACTCAGCTATGGATCATCTTACTCAATTGTCGCTGCTGATTGTAGATAAATAGAACATGCAACTGAAAGTGAAATTTAGCTGGTATTGACTTTATCATGATTGTTCGTCTGTCTGTCTTAGCACGGTTACTTAAAAGCGCGTCGACCGATTTTGATCAAATTTGGCATGTGGGTCACCATGTTCAAGGGCACGAACCCTATGAAAAAGGGTAAATAAATATTTAGTACAATTGCACACCATATACCAATATTTATCATAGCACCCGAGCAAATTGACTGCTGAAATCGATTTCCAATTACTGTTTTAAAAACATGCGTATGTAGCAAAAACTGGTTGGTACTCTCCTGATAAAAGTAGGACGGCACCTGGGCCCATAATATATTCTCTCGATGACATTTGCGTCAGTTTAAGCAAATAATAATACAAAAATTTACATGACATGACATAGATATAGAGAGCAAGGTTACTCACCAGCATTAAATGATCAAAACATCAAAGCAATTCAAAATACAAGACCAAACTTTTATTTAGATACTTGAAGTTATAGTGTTTTAAATTTGTGTCAAAATGTTGAACTGTTACACAATACATGTTTTCCAGTTAATTACCAAGTAATTTTTTGAATAAGTTTACAATTATAATAGTATAATAATACAATACCAAACATAATCATAGCATAATGTTTCATCATGCTCGTCGTGTATTTATTCGTACATTTGTTATTTTTATGGAACTATATTAATAGATTTTACATTGATTACAATGGTATCATTAGAAGGTGTGATAGTGACATTAGTACTTCTACATGTAACGTTTCCAAGAATTTTGACACATTTCTTGTATCCTTGCCTAATGCTACTACACCAAGTCCAGCATACCTCAAAAACCATGCATACTATACCAACTGATAAACCACTAGTCAGAAACACAAATATTACAAGAATGTTTCCCGACATGTTTGGTTTTGAAGGAGGAACATTTTCACTGCCCACCAAAGCCACAGAACTGTTCAGAAACTTGGGCCACCACTCAAATAAACCGGTTGCCTGGATCAAAGATATACGGCGAAGTACCGACGATGGAATATATGATCGGAAATACAGAAAAACTATATGTGGTTTTGTAAATGCAGTAGCGCTAACATCTGAATGTTTGTTCGACAATTTCAACGACTTACGAATTTTATGTGCTAAATATTTCGGCAATATCCATGCCGATTTGCTACAATTATGTATATCTCTTGTAAGTACATTTTGGTGCATTTGTAAAACCCTGTTATTCAAAGCATTTCCATCAAATACCTTCTTGGATCTGGTTTTATCAAGTAGACCAACGTTTATAAGGTTTTCATAATAAGTTAGCTGTTCAAGTAGATCATTGAATACCATAGGGTGTATTCGAGAAGCATTTGCAGCTCTCTTTTTATCTGGAGGAACATATTTACTGTGGTATTCATTATCATGCAGTTCACTTAAAGCCATCACAGCTAAATGTGCCGTTTTAAACCAGACGTAGTGATTTTCTACTAAATTTGGCTTATTTCGGTCTACATCAAACATAATAAATCGATAGTTAAAATCTTGAAGTCTACTGTATATTGTAAAATTGTCCTCGATCAGCTCTTCAGTATTGTAATAGGATATAAGTCCCCTTGGCAGCACAATTTTGTACACGTTTTCACTTTTAAACGCATTACTAATTACAATACCTGCAAGTAAGATTCCACTCATCAGAAACCTCAATCGCTGTATTTTTTCAAAGTTTGCTGGAAACGGATCACCTTGCTCCAGCAACACTTTAGTGATTGTCAAAGTGGCACTAGTCAATGATAAATTACTACTTTCATCTTTAAGATGCTGATAAATGCTAGCAGATAGGAGCGCAATACAAATCAGCAAACAAATCCAAACTTCCCTCTCAAAAACGGATACAAACTGTGAAAACTGAATAGAATCGATTCCTCGGGAACCGCAACTGACAAAATGGAGACTTCCAAATTTATTTTCAATTCTTAAAGCATCGTTTACTTTGCTATCATGACTCTTAAAAAAAATTATCCTTTGCATTGTTCTTGAAAGAACTTCGGCTATTTCATTGCTAAAGTTAATTTTTAGTTTTTTTGCACTTGAATTCCCCATAAAAATAGTAAAAATGGAAGCATATCCGAAACCAAGCATTTGTATTTGATCAGAATATCGACGCGGGAACTTGGCAAGATGTTTAAGTGGACTTTTAATTGCTTCAGGCTGTCTTTCGAGAAAGTACCTAATTTGCGATGCTAAATCGAACACAATACAGCCACGTCTCCATAGTATTGTAAATTCGAAAGATTCTTGAGTCTTTCCTGAATTTTCTATGTTTTCAAGCGAAAAACATTCTAAATTTAGCGGTACACTCGCCAAAAAATGGTTACAAAACGGGCAAGGGTATATAATATTTATTACGAATATTTTGCACTGTAAGGTTGCCAATATTTTCTGAAAATTAGCCTTACAGCTGACCTGGCCTGTAACTTGAATATCATTTGAAGTTGAATACATAAAACCATTTGTTCTAAACCTGTCGTTTTTCTTGTAGCTCCAGGCAGCTAAAGAAATCAAATCGTATTCTTTGGCATTTAGTTTTTCGTCAATTAAAAGGTGGATTGGGGGTCTTAAACTTGGCAAATTCGATACCTCTTGATATTCGCGAAATATTTGCGTGTGCTTTCCTAAATGAAATAATTTTTTTGGCACAAATAAATCCACTTGGACTTTGCACTGCCAAGGCTTGGATGCGACAGAAAGGCTCAATATATTCAGATCAACACAGAAACCACTATTTCTTCCTGATGGGCGTATTAATTCAAAATATTTCGAATTTAAACAGGGATGCTGTATGTTGTTACGGATTTCGATGCTGTTTTCAAGATTAGCAGAGAAGTTTCCGTTCAGCTGTAAAATTGCTTTTCTGGGCACCCATAAAACATCAACTGTGGACTCTATTGTTTTGTCCAATGGGTCAATATATTCAAAATCGAGCATAGCTAAATCGAATTTTCGGACAATCAAAGGATATGTTATCTCTGGGTATATATCAATGTCACCAAAGTTGTTCATAACAATAAGACACTTGCTACTAATAAAATGCTGAAGTGTAGTGTACAAGTTGTTAACAGTTTTTGACGGTTCAGGTACACTTGTTTTTGCATTCAGTTTAGATAGATACCCACTAAGCACTTTTTCTGCTTTTCCAGAATTAAATTTCTTTATAAGTCGCTTGATATTTTGATCTGATAGCGATGAAGTATTCAGTAGTTGGGAATTCAGTGTATACTTTACATTCTTATAAATGAAAATGTTTTCAGTTTCTAGTTGAATTATTCCTCTGAGATTTTGAGATATAAAATATAACCAAACAAGGATCGTACGTATTTTCATATTGGATGTATTTTATAGTATACCCGCTGTTTGTATTTTAGCCCAACAATTAACTTATTCTTAAAAACTATCAAATTTAACTCCTATGGTTACCAAAACTGGTTTTAAACTGATTAATTAGTTTTAGGGAATCGTAAAATCAATTAAATTACGACAAGATATACTAATATTTATAAAATATTCTTTAATGTCGAAAGGTATTAATTTTACACTCAACGTTTTACACAAACATGATAGGGAATCTTAACTTCAACATATGAAGAGCAAAAAGAAGATTTTAAAAATATGAAAGGCTTAATAGAAACAGACAATTATCGATCATATTTTTTGTGGTTTCGCACCAACATAAATAACTTGTTCTTAGACTCCCAGGCACACGTCTTGTCGTTTCAGTTGTATATGCATACGTGGGCATATCATTATGGATAAAAAATAGCCAAACGTGAGACAGAAAATCGATTTTTAATCGTATACATATTAGGGCTTACAATAAGAGTGTATTACAAAAACACTTCCTTATAATATCGTCGAGCAAAACACTTTCTTGATTAAAAACTTAATTAGACATTTAAAAATAATAGTTTTTCAGTTGTTCTAATATCAAGACCGAGTAACTCGTAACCAGAAAAAGTATTTTTCTTATGTAAAATTGTAGTATGGCTAATATATGATCTTCCATTTTAATTTCGTTGGTTGTGTTGTATTTACGTATTGATAGATGTTAGAAGACAATATCTATTTTAGTTGTTTTTGTATAGTTTTATTATGTATACATATATAACTATGTTTATATTTGCATGTAATGATACATGAGTACAGGCATAGCTCTTAGTAAGAAGTATGTTATAGTTATAGTAGATGTGGTTAAGACTCCCAACTATAATACTTACTGCTTGCTTAATTTCTGAAATATTTTCTATTTTGACCATTTCATTAAACTAAACGGGTTACAAGTCGCAATACCTAGTATGTTTTAAGATACCATACGACCTAATCTACATTCAATATTCTAAATCAATTTAATTTATATGTTGCTAATTTACTTACTTTAACAGAAGTAAGTCTACAAGAATTCCAAACAAAAATTCATACAAGGTTATTGGCGTTAGTCTGTCAACATAATTAACAGAGCCTACCATTACCTTCAATGGAGCAAGAGAACGAATTTG
>JAQFZH010005344.1:0-10702 GCA_034695485.1 Entomobrya nivalis
ATGATGAAAATTGATAACAATGGATCAACATTCGTTCATGTTGATGTATCAGCTCTTCTTTTGAACAATCAAACACAAAAAAACTGATCGCAACAATAAAATAAAAATAAATTGCTTGAAAAAACAAGACATAATATTCTTGTTAGCATAATAAATAAACAGAAAGAGTCAATAGTCAACTTGCATCTATCTTTTTTGTATGTTTTAGTTTATGAGAAGATGTCTCATGAATGAATGAGTATACAAAGTAAACTTAGTCATGATGATGATGAGATGCTTATAATATTCATAGTCATCGTGTACTAATAATGTTGCCAACAATGTAGTAAATAATGTAATCGATTTTATCTGTCACAAGATCAATCTCACAGTAAAAATACATAAAAAGTTTTCATTTTTCAATTGAAAAAGTTTTTGCTTTTCTTGTGGCTTGGCTTGGCAGACAGGTAAAAATGACAAGCTTAATTGATACTCAATACTGACTTGACTCTGAGTGATGATGATATAATCAAACTATGATCGCTAGAAGAGAAGATGATTTCAACATTCAATATTTTTTCTTATCGTGATAGAAAAAATAATACTACACAACTATTTATAATGCAATATGTCTTACTAATCATCATCGGATCGTTTTTTCTCATCTCACGCCTGTTTAAAGATTATTGACTTGAAGAAGTCGGGTGGGTCTGATGTAAGAAAAAAGCAGAGTATTGACTTTAATCCTTTGATGGTCTCAATTTACCCCAAAACTGTGAACCCAACACCCAACAAATGTGTTATGCAATGGAAGATGTTCAGAGGAGGATCATACTCACCATCATCGTAAAAAGAGACAATGACCTATAAAAAATATTGCTTAAAAAAATATATTATTAGGAAAAGGTGGAATTTTTGCAGATGAAGAAATGAAGTAAAAGAAATTGACTCACCAACCGAAGTTTTTTTTTTTGGTTTTGCAAAAAATACTGTCTTGCTTATTATTATTACGGGTTTTTTATACACTTGTTTTACAACAATATCATCATCAAAATAATAAAATTGCTATTTTTACACATAATTTGACAAAATAAGAAAAAAACAGACAAGGCGGAACGAATACAAAAAATGTAACAGAGAAAAGGTTTAAAAATAGTAATACAAATATACATAATGCTTGCTTATCAAAATAAATACACAACACAAAAAAATACTACCATTATAAAAAATCAAGAACTTTTAAAATAGGTATTTCCTGTGTGCATTGCATCGGAAAAACTTTTTTGTTATCGCAGCATTTTAACAACTGCAATCACATAATAATCATCATCATCGGGATAAAAAGAAAAAAAATATAATAGTTATACCAGAACAGAAGATCATGATCACCATTTTTACAACTTAAAGTGCAACAAGAAAAATAAGACAAGAAGATTGCGATTGAAATGAAAAGGAAAAGAGACAAGACAAGGGAGGAAACTTGCTGTATGTACAAAAGAGACTAAAAATATTTTTTGTGAAGGTTACAATTACAAGAAATACAATGGAATTTTTAAAAATGGAATGACCAAGACAGAAAGAGAATTTAAGCGGAAAAAATTATCACGAATTGTTTGTGACTCAAATAATAAAAAAGGGAAATAAGATTGTTTTGGAAGATCAGAAAAATAATAAGGATAATTTTTTTGATGGTGATGACTAACAAGCATTACATTATCATGTAATTTGATTGACAAGCAAAGAGAAGTAAGTAGGTAGTAGAGTATAAAGTAGTAAATAAGCACAAGTGTAAAAAAATTGTAATAATAAAATGGTTAGTATTAATTAATTACAGTAAAGTACATTTATAATATGGCTTTTCTGAGTTTTCTTTTGAAATGAATTAAAATAAGAGTGAAATATTATATTTACTATGTTCATTGGATTGTAATTGTGTGTAAAAAGTAATTTAATGTAATGTAAGTTTTGGCTGGCTAATGACTGGCCACCTTGCAGCAAAAAATTAATTTAAAATCTCAAAATAACTCAACGAAAGGATAAGTTTGTTTTCAGGAAAGAACAAAAAATTAATATAATTTAAAATTATATTAAATTGTCTGTGTAATAGTTTTTATATAAAATGAATGAGTATGCTGTTTTTATATATATATTACATTTTTCATATAAGGTTATTAATAATTAGCTAAAATAATTAACTAACTACTGTATTGATCTACAAAAAAGTGTTTTAAAATAATATATTATTGCATTGCCTTTGTGCGTCACATTGTTTAAGACTTTTAAAAAACAGTTCTGTTTGAAAAAGAAGACAAAAAAATGCCAAGTTGATCTTTATCTTTTCAAAATGTTACTCAACTAACTCATCGACCTACACCTTCGCATACCTCCACCGTAATATAAATTTTGAGAAAAGGATTTAGAAAAAAAAACTGAATAAAAAAGAGATGCTCCTTGATTTAAAAAATAAAAGAATCAATGCTAGATTTCCCACTGTAATTACAGAAGTAACTAATCTAATGTTTTAGAGATGAATGCTAATTATATTACAATCAAAAGGCAAATCAAATTGATTGATAGACACGTTCTTTACGGACGTACCTGACCAGAAGAAGGAGCTCCTCTTGTGTAAATGTTTTGTGTGCAAAGTGTGGTGTTGTGGAAGTGTGTGGTCTTGTGATGATGATGATGACAATGTTATGTAACGTCATCTTCCTTTGTCATCTCATCTTGATCAGAATCGGATCGTCGTGGCACTTTTTTTTATTGCAAAAGGCTTCATCACTCTCATGGCTTGTGTGAGAAGAGGCACGAACCACACGATGATTGCTGCTTCCCCTTTTCCTTTTTTTGCTGAGTTTTTTTTTCTTTTTTCCTTTTGTATTTTTTATCATTTAAATAATTAGTACTGGTTTTTACGTAATAAGCGGTACTTACGGACGGAAGGTAAATATAGTTGATTTACCATTGGATTCGAGTGTGTGAAGGATATTGTGTGTATAATAATGTGTATATAATTGAATGAGAGGGAGGGAAGTTATGTAAGAGGGTTCGCGTCGTCATTGTGTATAATGAGCTATATTGTAAATCTGTACAAAATAAACTGGGCTAATTGTTTAAAGGACTTGTCTACTTCTTCTTGCCATATCCTCCGGTGGCTGGACCGGATCCAGCACCACCTCCGGCTATTCTGTTACCGAACCCACCAGATGCAGGAGCACCATAGCCTTGACTAGGGGCAGCTGGGGCGGAGTAAGCGGCTGGGCCTCCAGTTCCTCCAGCAGAGGGAGCACCGTAGTTGGACGATGGCACAAATCTACCTGCTCCAGAGCTTCCACCCGAACTTGGTCCTCTGGCTCCACTGCTAAACACGGGCTGGGCTCCACCTGAGGCTGGAGCGCCATAGGATTGGGCAGGTGGTCCGTAGTTTTGAGCAGGAGCACTGTATCCATTAGATGGGGCATTGTAAGACTGTGACTGTGGGGCTGGGGAGTTGTAGGATGGGGATGGTGCGGGTGGGGCATATGACTGACTTGGGGCACCGTAAGACTGTTGGATGTTGCTGTAAGATTGACCAGATTGACCACCTGATGGGGCACCATAGTTGGAAGCTGGGCTAGATGGGGTGAAACGAGATGGAGCGGCACCTCCGCTTGGTCCTCCACTTGGGTATCCTCCGCTTGATCCACCACTTGAACCGCCGCTTGGGTATCCACCAGCAGATGGGCCTCCCGATGGAGCTTGATATCCACCATTTCCTCCTTGACTTCCAGCTCCACCTTGGTACCCTCCATTACCTCCTTGACCTCCTTGGTATCCTCCATTACCTCCTTGACCTCCTTGACCTCCTTGATATCCTCCGTTTCCTCCTTGATTTCCAGCTCCACCCTGATATCCACCGTTACCTCCAGCTCCTCCTTGACCTCCAGCTCCACCGCTGTATCCTCCGGCTCCTCCTGGACCACCAGCTCCTCCGCTGTTGGTTTCTGGGAATTTGGCTTCACCTTCGTAAGTTACTTGGGCATTGAAACCGTTCTTCCAGTCAGCAGTGTAAGTAACAATTTGAGTACGACTGTGATGTGGAAAGGAAAAGCAAAGCAAAGAACAGAAAAAAGTATAAGCTTACTTGAAAAAAGAGCAAAGAAGAATGAAAAAATATGCAAGATGAAATGGTTCGAATTTACCCATCGGGAAGCAAAACTCTGTATTGACCATTGACAGTTTGTCCATCGCTAGTTTCTTGACGGTTGTAATCGTTTCCGTAGTTGTCCTTGACGGCATAGGCAAAGTTGTATGGCATTGGTGGGTAGTTTTCTTCTTGTCCATGTCCTCCATTTCCACCGTTTCCTCCAGCACCTCCTCCGTTACCCCCTGAGTATCCTCCTGAAGCACCACCAGCACCTCCTCCATTGCCACTTGGGTATCCTCCTGAAGCACCTCCAGCACCTCCGTTAAACCCACCTGGACCACCTCCTTGACCTCCACTGTATCCTCCTTGACCACCACCAGCACCTCCGTTAAATCCTCCTGGACCTCCAGCACCGGATGGAGCACCGTATTGACCAGATGGAGCGGGAGCTGATGGGGCATTGTAACCTGGAGCTGGGGCACTTCCACCAAACCCACCACCACCACTTTGACCCCCTCTGAATCCACCTCCTTGGCTTGGAGCACCATAGTTGGAGCTGGGTGGACCACCAAAGTTACCAGAAGGAGCTGGTGGAGGACCATAATTTCCTGAAGGCCCAGAACCCCCACCGAAACCTGTAGCAGGTCCTGAAGGTGCTCCATATCCCGCTGAAGGTCCAATCGGACCACCTGGACTTCTTCCAGGTGGGCCATAGACAGGCGGCTCAGCCATTACGCACATTGCCCCAAGGGTACATAATATCAGTGCCTACAAACATTTGCAGCATATTACACACACGCGTGCATTGATGCGCATTCAATTGAGAAAATGGACTCAAATTAATTCCTCAAACAGATAACTAGTCTCAGTCAATTAATGGGTGTCATTGCCGTTATATTAGTGGTAGTGGTGTAGAAGGACTTTTTGCTGTCTTGTCTTATCCCCTCATCCATTACGTTACGTAAATAGACTTTCATATAAAAAGGCCTATTATTATGTCATCGTCAAGTGTCAGGTTTAACGTTTTTTAACGTTTAACTGCAATATCACTTTCTAAAAACATTAAATATGTCTATCTTTTAATAAAAATCAAAAAAAGGGCGATTAAAAATTCAAACTGCTGTAGATATAAAGTCATCACAGACAACTAACCAGCCCAACAACAGCACTTCATTCAATAAGGCTAATGCTTTCACTCGCTTCTTCACGCTACTCAAAATTAGCTGTTTATATGAAAACTCAAAACTGTGAATTGAAAAGGTGCTAGTTACGCTGTTATATAACTTCAAGGATGTGAATCTACAGTACAGTAAATAAGCCTTACTAAGAACAGACTCGCCAGTATCATCATCGTTTTTATCTTTTTTATAACTTTTTATCTCAGTTAAAAGGGTATTTTAATTATTGCAGGCTTGGTTTTTAAAAGAATGACTGATTATTTTACCGACTGACTGAATTGAATGGAACTAATTTTTTTTCGATTATTCGAATGCACCTGCTTGCTGCCTGCATTGGAATTTTTTCATAGGAAACTAAAGTTAAATCATAATTGACGATGAATGAAAAGATGATGGTAATAAAAAAGGAAGTTTACTAGCTTAGCTTTGTTATATAACTTTTTCAAATGAAATGACATAACAATTATCATAAAAAATTGAAAAAGAGTCCGTTTTTTATTGTTGTCTTCGTCTCCACCCCCATATTTGGTCGAAATCTCAAACACAACACATAAAACAGAAACGAAGCAGGAAGATTCACAATTTAAATCCGTATTTTTTTTATTATCTGCTCGTTTGTGTGTTCGTTCGTCCGTTGTTAATCGTCATCAACTGTCGAATGGCTGTCGTAAAAAGAATATTATTGCACGCACTTCACCACGACAAGTATAAATGAAAAAATGGAATATAAAGTGTAATAGTCCAAGTAAGTAGAATTTTTTTAAACAAGAAACGCTAATTAAAAAACAATAAAAGTGTATCCGTCAAGTTGTCCCGTAAAAATTTTAATTAGAAGAAGAAGAAGGAAGGGATCTAAAAATTGCGATATATCCCATAAACTTAAAAAGTTTTGTCTGTAGAACATTTGTATAAACTGTGTTGTTAGCAAAGCTATCAAAAGTAAAAGTACTTTCAAAGAAGCGGTGGTTCGTTAGTTGTAAAGTCAACCGTAAAATAAGTGCACTAAATTTGTTGAAAATTTCGGGAAATAAGGAAAGAAACGTTTATATAAAATTAAAACACGCACCTTATGCATGATGAACGTTGATGTGGGTGGTTGAGTCTCTGCTTCTTTTAAATAAGTTAACTGACTAGCTTTTTTGATGTCACACAATAAAAATCAAAGTTTGGATACGACGGACCAGACCCCAAAAAAAATTAAGTACTGGACCTGGTGAATACTATAAAGTTGTTCTCCAATTCACTCTTCAGGACACTCCAAATTCAAAAACAGATTTAACACTTGAGTAACATTTACGAAAAAAATATGGAAACTTGAGAATGAGAACTAATTTTTTTTTCAAAATTTTCAGTTGCGAAAACTTATATATATATTTTAAATGTTTCCAATTGCAATTATATTGTGCGTGTGTGACTACTAGAGCAGTTAGTGAACAACTGATGAAGTTGGTCTGAGCCCTGACACGTTTTTATACCAAGTGGCTATGAGGACGCTCGGCCTTTAAAGTCCCCCTCTACAATACAAAACGCCAAGTCAATTGCCAATATAGCCATATAATATATTTATGTTGATAGAGTATTATGGCAAGCAATTTTTCAGTGCTTTTGAAAAAAAAATCACTTACACTTCATCTACAATTTTTTAAGATGTTGAGTTGTGGAGGAGGCGATGTTGATGATGATGATGATTATGACCATGCACTATAGCCAAGGTGCTTGATAAAAAAAGTGTAAGTGAATCCCTACATACCAGATAAATTACAAAAAGATGTTACGTTACCCTGATATGCTATTAATATTATTACCAGTCACCAGTAGTCAAAGACAAGATTTTAAGATGATTTTTTTTCCTTCTGATGAAGCAGATCAGCTATCAAATCAAGTTACTTTGACAGGAGGAGACAAGGAGGACGACACTTTTTTTATCATGCAAAAGCTACATATTGAACAAAGTCCATCATCCCTTTATGCTATACATTTTTAACCCTTTGATCATATCATGATATGTATAGACATGTGTAAATACATTAGCCAGTGTTTCTTCTGTCGTACTTAAGTTAAGTAACTAAGAAAAATATTATTTAATAGAGTGCTAGCTAGCATATAAATGCATTTTTTTGTTCTTTATGGCATAATAGAATGGAATGAATATCACCGTCGTCGTGAAGAAGAAGACCTTATACGGATGCCGTTGTAAGCCATTCTTAACCAAACCATGTATTTACGTAGTATAGCAGCATGTAACAATAGCACGTGTTTTTTACTACACACAACAGACACCGTTATTGTTGACGTTGGTCGTGTGCTGTGAGTTGAGAGCTGAGAGGAAAAGTGAATCTGTACATGGTACACAGTGTTTTCATTGTTGGGTACGCTAGTACAGAGTACTTGCTTTTCCCATCATTGTTGCTTTAGCGTTTGGACGAGTGCCTCCTTAAACAGTACACAAGAGAGTTTGTTGAGGAGGAATAAGGAATCGAAAAAGTAGAGCAGAGTGGCTAGACTCGTAAGCAAAAGCGTGGAGCGTGTTAAGCTTCAATTGAATTCATTCACACATGCATTTTTTCTGTTACAAATATGTTACATTGTTGATGTTATTATTACAGTTGTAATGTAATGATAATCACTGTTACTTTTTTATTAGTTTTGTTAGCTTAGAATTTGTACCTGCATCACCATCTCCATCAGCTTCAAGTGTATAATGATATGCAACTCAAAATGTGTAAATGAACAAAGATGCACAATATCATTCAGCATGTCATGTCATTTGACAACGATAACTCTCATCGCAAATATCGAAGTTGAGATGATGATGATGAACATGTCATGTGATGAACGTGTAAAGTACTTTTTTAGCTCGGCTCGGGTCAATTACAAGTAAACTGGTACCTACCCGAAGCTAAACTTTGATTTGATCGTAAAAAATGCAATTCTGGTTGTTTTTTTATATGTGTGTATTGCAAATTACCATTTTTTCTGTAGTTCTCTCATCATAAAACATCTTTAAAGCTACTGTCATTTAGTTTTTTTTATTATCAGGAATTAGCCAAGAAAATGATGATGTTTCTCAGCTAAAAAAATACAAATGCGATGGTGTGCTTCTTTTGTAGAGTATGTGGTGTGGTATCAATCTTATCAGATTCATCATCATCATATCAACATCTCAAAACAAAATTTGGTTGTGCAACGGATGCGGTTTTTCTGCTGCAAGGCTGCAATAATTACACACTGCAATTTTTTAGCGATTGGCGAAGAGATGCATTTGGGTATGAGTATAGGGGGACTTTGGGGTAAAGTAATAGCTACTGCGATTGCGACTTGAAACTTCGAATCGTGTAGTTAATTGTCATATTCACCATACAGATTTTACTTTGGTAGACATGTGAAAGACCCAATCTACTGGAAGACGTAATTTCTGTTTATGTATTGGTAAAAGCATGTTGGCTGTGCACTATCACAAAATATAATTTGGGCAAATCCGCACAAAAATTGATTAGAAACGAAAATAATTCGACAAAATTTTCCATTCCAAATTTTATTTTATTCGGTAATTAAATTTCATACTGCAACTATGTGCTATAAAAATATTATTGAGTAAACTATGCGTGTAAATGTAAACTAACAAAAAAGGATTTCACGTGGTAAATACCTACATAATTATAATTGAGTATTTATTATGAGCCCGTGCCCGTGCTCAAGTCAAGTGTTTACACAGCAAAAATTTCGTTATATTCCCACCACCACCCCAACAGCATTACTTTAATCGCCTTCATCATCATCAAGTACAGCTCACCCATTTGTCATTGTAAATTATCGTATGCAAATCCACATTAGCCGGCTTTTTAACGCTTGTTTACACTTTGACTTTGCCACTATTGCACATAAACTTTTAATATTTTATCAGGTGTTTAATCATAATCAACAATGTTTTCTGATTTTGATTGTTTGAGAAGAAAAAATTGTTACGTCAATTCAATACCATCATCATCGTCGCGTGCGGTGCGGCGGGGTGCGGTGTTTATTGCAACCTTTTTTTGCGGTACAAGTTCATTGTAAAAAAACATCTTCATCGCGTACATATATCCAATATCAGCTCATCTAAAACACAACTCATCCAGATTCTAAATCTGAACACACTGAACAAAAAAAAACAAGTTTAAATGAAGAAATGTAAACAATTATGTAAAAAATGTGCAATAATGTGCAACAATATAATAATTTTATGTGCACTATGCACTGCAGTTTGTCTCTATTTAAGATTGTATCAAATCATGAAACATGGCATGACATGACTGTGATATGATTGACATGTTTTAAGTTGAAGTCAATAAGTCAGTGACTCTACTTTGCTAAATAGTTTTTGCTACTGCACACCTACACACCAACATAAGTCAGTCAATACGCTAATTATCATATTTATCATCATATCATATCATCATTGTGTGTATTTACTTAATTTTCCACTTGTTTCAAAGTATTTTTGCTGTGGTTTTTTTTACTTGGAAAAAATTATCATCATCGTGAAAATGATTTGAAGTGAAGAAGAATGAATGAATATGCATTTTTTATAGATATCATTGTTGTATGCATTGTTGTAACCTATTTTTCACATAATAAATATTAAAATGATGTGTGCGTAGCGTACCCTTTAAAAAAACGCGCACCCACGCCAAGCCAGCACGCATTTGAGTGCAAACTGTGTGGTTTGGTTTTGTGAAGAAGACTTGCTTAAGGAAACCTTGGCACTTGACATAGATAGTTTGAGACTGGGAACAAGAAACTGTTGCGTACTAGGAATTTGTGCAATCCTCATTTTTTATACATAAAAAATGAATTCTTCTTGTCACTTTGCTGAATGAATAATGACGATAAGCCTCACATCACAAAAAAAACCAGCTGTGGATAAGCTTCTATGTTTTTGTTGCAACCAAATTCATAGCAAGTCAAGTCAAAGTCATCGAGATATTTTCAACTGATTAAGCTCTCGGGAATCATGA
Source organism: Entomobrya nivalis (assembly GCA_034695485.1). Taxonomy (NCBI): domain Eukaryota; kingdom Metazoa; phylum Arthropoda; class Collembola; order Entomobryomorpha; family Entomobryidae; genus Entomobrya; species Entomobrya nivalis. Next base: position 10,281 of record JAQFZH010005344.1, read on the forward strand.
AGATGATGCAGCAATACCGTGAGTATGGTATATCTACAATAAAAAAATGTATGTGTCGGGCTGGGGCTCTTTAATAGAATTATGTAAATTAAGGGCAGCTAATGCACTTGAATTGAGACTAAAGAGAGTTCATCGTTCACTTATCTTGAAAAATGACATTTTTTTGTAGGAGAGTAAAAAAGGGTTAAATATATACATACCTAAGGTTATATTGCTGTATAGGTACATATGAATGGATAATGGAGATGTCGTCTGTTGTGCATATATTTTTAGTGATGTGTTAAATAATAATACGCAACAATGACTGCATAAAATAATAACAAATGAGTTTAATCTGATTTAATTTTCTTTGTCACATAACTAGCTAGAAAATGTAGAAGATAATGTGTGTGGGGATAATTTTTTGAGCAATGAGGAGAATA
>JAQFZH010005345.1:0-10702 GCA_034695485.1 Entomobrya nivalis
AGAAATGTTCAAATATTTTCACGTTCTGCTCTATCTCCGACTTCGATGAAGTGAGCAAGTGAGGAATGTAATGTGCATGGCAGACACACACATACATTGAGTCACAATTTGACTTCCGGAGGATTTCCATATAGAAGTTTAGTGGAAACACAACTCATGAATGAATGCTTGCCTATCTCCTAAGTATTTCCAACTTTCCAAATATGCACACAAAGAGCAGTTTTGTTGTGTTGAGCGCGTTTTGGTGTAAGGATGTGCTCCCATCTCCCATTACCAATTACCCGACAGCTATAGGACAAAAAAGACAATGATACTTGCTTCCTCAATTTCCAATATGAGCGCATACCAAATTCCATTTCCAATTATTCACAGTTTTGAGATTGCCTTTATTCGGGAAAATAGCTGGCATTTCTGTAGTTTATCAGTTTTTTGTGCCGATATTGTCACTGTGAGATGAATTTTGATTATAAAATGTTATACAGGAAACTGATTTTGTTGTCATCATGTTAATCTTGTTATTTTTTTGTGAGTCTGTGGATCTTTCTGTTTAGAGGAAAATTTAAATGACATATATCACATTCACTGCTTGTAGGCTAGTGCTAGGATTATCCAACATATTATATACAATGTATGGCATTCCAAAACCGTCATTTGAACAGACAAATATTTATTTATTTTACTGTTATTCAACCAAATTTTAAATTCTATGTGGTTAACCAAGAGTCGTTACAATTTAGATATTTTAAATAGTAGATATTTTTTGCTTTTAAAGAATGTTTGAAGAATTTCATCAATCTGAATGAGAAAACATCGTTAGAAGCTTCGTGACAGTGGAAATAGTTTGTTGTTAATTTAGGGAAAGCATTTCATTATGACAGATTCCACTCAATTTGCATCCTTTTCATATTTATCATTCAATAATATTCAAATGAGTTTGTACATGGACATAATTGAAGTGGAAGAGTGAATTCGTTTCTGGTATTTTATTTGGCAACCTGATTGACGACAATGAAGTATGGAATTCATGATGGGAACTGAAAGACATGTCCTTTTCAGTTATTTTGCCTAATAAGTTGTGATGAGTAAAAAACAAGAAAAAGTTATGGTTGTAATGAAAATTGCAAGAAGCTGTCATCTTGTTCTTGAATATGTCACATCACAAGTTTTTGCTCCTCCAAATTTTCATTTTTCATTGTCTTCTTTCTTAATGGAAATTTCATTAGCTCAAATAAAACAGTTTGGACTAACGTTGCGTTGCTGGTAAAATAGTACCTAGTAGTAATAATGGTTTATTAATAAGAGTCACGAATTATATAATGAATTCATCTTTAGAGTGGAAAGTAATGTTAAATTCTAAATGGTAAAACAAATGGGCCAACTTTCCAAACAATTCCATACCAGCAATATCAATATGATGACTATGATTTTGGTTGGTTTAATCAATTAGAAGTTAGTTTTAATAAAATTCATAATTGTCTTTTTTGACAATCGTTTAACTTTCAGTGTTTGATACCATCTGCCAGGTATCTGTTCCTGAAGGGTGGAGACATTTACGAAGAACAACTTCTTGTTTTTCTGACGTTTAATGTTTTATTCCCATCATAATGGCCTGCCTTTTTCGTGTTAATATATAATCTATTTTCCATCTCATAGTAAATTGAAGTTTTTTTTTGTCTTAATCTAAATGAAGCAACTCCAAAAGAGATGCTAGAAGCTATAAAGCTATCATGTAAACGTGTTCCATTCTTTTCAACTCGACCAACCGGCGACATCCAAAAGATAAAAAGGCACGACGAAATAGATGTGACTCTCCTTCACAGAAAACAAAAAACAACCAATTCCGTTTAGTGATTTACGTCAGTTGCGCTGAATTGCTTTTTGCTTGCTTGCCACCGTAGTGGATTTACTTACAGGACTTACATGAGGCGCAATATAGATGGAGAAAAAAATGAGTTTTAGTTTCGCTGCTACTATTATCTTTTAAGCTTATATTCGCTATAAAACAAAGTAGTCTCTACAACGCATCTGGTGGTGCTTTAGATGATTATCGAAATAATGATGATGATAGTACATAGAAGCAATTTGGTGTTGTGATGTTGGATGTGCTTCATAATTTCATTTTTTGAAGGAATACTCGATGATGATCCATCATATTTTTTTGTTGGGGAATTTTTCTCTACTAAACAGGTTCATCCATGTGGTCGCTACCGGCATAACACTGTCGTTTTCATTCTGGCCAAAGAACACCAGCTGAAAAACTTGCGGACGATACACAGGCTGGATCGTCTGACATCCGGTCTCCTTCTGTTTGGTCGCAGCCCGAAAAAGGCTAGGGAAATGGAGCAGCAAATTCGTAATCGACTGGTGGCCAAGGAGTACGTGTGTCGGGTGGAAGGCACTTTTCCAGAGTAAGCTAATAACTGTGAAGCTCAACTTTCCCCATAAAACATATCATGTGTATAAGCTGTATCCATTTAATTGAAATAGCACACCAGGCTAAAATGTGTTGTGTGCCTTCTACTTTCCCCATTTTTGCTCCCATTCATCAAATAAAGCCATTAATATTTTTTTTTGAATGAGATGAAAAACTGCAGTTACAGTAATTGTGATGAGAATGGATTGTTACTTTTTTTGTTATGCTATGTCCGCCTGCTGAGTCTCTTAAGTGGAGTTCAGCAGGAGGTTGTAATTGACAATGATCCTATAATGCCCTTTGTTTTGATGATCTATGTCTTTTGTTTCCTTTCTTTTTTTGTGTGATGTCCGGAATAGTGAGGAGATCGAGTGCTCAGAACCGATAGAGGTGGTCAGCTATAAGATTGGTGTTTGCAAGGTCTCCAAAGACGGAAAAGAGTGTAGGACGGTCTTCAAAAAGCTGTGTAGTAACGGGAAAACGAGTGTGGTTCTTGCCAGGCCGAGGACGGGAAGAATGCATCAGATTCGGGTTCATCTTCAATATCTGGGTAAGCTTTCTTCATGATAACCAATATTGTGTGTAAATTGTAGCATCTGCGTAAATTATATTTGCTGGCAATGAAGAATTTTCAAGTAAATAGTTCTCTTGGTTTATGCAATTAAGAAAAGTTCATAATTATGGATGTAAAAGGGCAGGAGAAAGCAAGTGTAAGTAGGTGCGTGTAAAGTATGCTTGGGAAAGGGAAATTGTATAGAAAACTGGAAGACGATCAACATTTAAGGTGTATTTGAACAGAAAATCTAATGAAAACTTTTCGTAGAACTGTGTGTTTGACATTTGTAGATATTCTTGATTTAGCAGGTACAAAATTAAGATGGTTTAGCTCGTTGATAAAATAATTTGGTCTTTGAATTTGTGATTGTGAGATGCAACACTCAGCATGAGTATGGAGTTGAAGTCCAACTCGTTTCTGTATTAGGTATTAAAAAAGCTACGCCATCATTTCTGCTATATACATATTTATATTTTACTTTATTGCTGTCATATGCATGTTACCATAGTTCTAATTTCCTGTTTCGTGGAAGATACTACATACTAATTATTCAATTTTGTTGAAACACTCTCACTCAGCAAACTTTAATCTTCATCTTTGAATCCCTATTGTGTAAGTATTTACGTTTGTCCTAATATTGTTGCTATCATAAATCATAATATATCAATTTCCATAATCATATCATATCGAACTCTCAGTAATAGATAAGTGGTATTGTATTGGCAGCAATGCATGTACGCAAATTTGCGATTCTAAGCAAAATATTTCAAATCAAGTAAGCTCTTTTATTGTGCCGTCTCCTAGAACCGAAAGATATTATCTAGTTTCTTGAAAAGCTACTTATTGGTTTGTCTTGTAAATAGATACTGGTGTAAGTTGGTACATCTGTTTCTCTAAAATGCTTGGTAAACTGCAAGCTTTTAATTTTAAAATTTCAAGAAATCTATACCATGTTTACGATAAAGGTATCTTATCGAAAGTAAAGGCAGCAAAATGGAAGCCTAGTAATGAAACAATGAAAATGAAAGCTCTAGTCTAGGCTATTTATGCAATGTCACATAAATAGCCTAGACAACAGAGAAATGCAATCTTTAGTCAAGTGCTTTCCTGAGCACGAGAAGTGAATAAGAGCATGAGGAAGTGGATTCTTGCTATAGTGTACTTATCTTCCAGGAAGCATAGCGATGGCATGGTATGAATAGTTGTGTAGGTCACAACTTTAACGTCAACTATAGCACAGCATCGTTATTACCAGCATTATGTTGTTACATTACAGTTTTCATTGTAAAAAGCATATTGGTATATTATGTTCTTGTCTGCTTTCACCATTCTGGCAGATTGAGAGGAAGTAGGAAGATGGAGGAAATTGCATTACATGGCCTGATTTCGTTATCACTTCATGATGAGAGTGAAGAGCGTAGCCAGCCAGACTGTGCGCGACATACTAATAGCGACTCTGCAGTAGTATGGCATAATGAAATGTAATCATCGTCATCATTTCATTATCCACGATTCAATTTTCAGTGATTTCATTATCGTAATTCGTAATTATGCAATTATTAGGAAACAAAAGATCAGTATAGAATAGCATGGTTGTCTAGTAAAAATTTTGTCATCTAGGTAGATGAGATGAAGTATAATTTGTTTATTTTTTGGGAACAAGGTTATCCTATCGTGAACGATCCATTGTACAACCATCCCGTATTTGGACCAGAGAAAGGAAAGGGTGGGCTCATCGGAAAAACGGATGAGCAGCTTATTCAAGAGCTGATATCAATTCATAACGCGGAAAATTGGTTGGGCATTGAAGGGGAAGATGGAGGAGGAGGCGGTGGTGACATATTTGGATCCAGTGCGACTGCTGCCAGCACAGTTGTGGGTGGAGGCGGAACTGTAATAACAAATGATGCCAATTGTCATCATCTGAACACTGCTAGTGGACCTTCCAGTTGTACAAGTGTTCAAAGTGACAATGGAAGCAGCGTCGGGAGCACCATGGGTGACGGGTTCTCTGTCGTGCTGGACAATTGCAATAATAACTCACTGGGATGCCCTGTGTCTACTATATCAGGAAATAGTGAGTCGGATAACATGAAAAGTGAGGAGACTCAAGTTGCCTTCCCGGGGGTATTGGGTGTGGTGAACAAGAAACAGGATGGAGTGGGAATGGTTAATGGTGGAAAAGTAACCGTGGGAACACAGACCAATGACGAGGGGACACAGACAGAGGGTACAACTGGAGGTGTGTCTGCTGATACAGCGTTAGCAACGACACCACCGGCACTAACCAATTCAATGGCTCAACAGACCCAAGCAAATGCGGGATCGGATTCAGCAATAAAATGTGATGACGACAACATGGGTAATAGCAGTAGCCAAGGTGTGAGCACAATAGCTTCAGGAGTAGGAGACGACACATCTGTCGGACTTGCTGTCCGATTGTGTGGTCCACCAGGCTTCAGAAATGAGCTGATGACATATGATCCTCATTGTTACGAGTGTAAGGTTCGCTATCGTGACCCGAAGCCGAAGGATCTCGTCATGTATCTTCATGCTCTCACTTACAAGGTAAGCGGTCATTATGTGATTTAATATAACTTTCTCCCATTAAACCAATGACTTACAAATTTTCTTATATACATGTTTGCTTGATATTCAATATTTATAGGGGCCTGGATGGAGCTTTGAAACCAAAATGCCAGCGTGGGCATCTTCTGATTGGATTGAACCGGATGAACTTCAATAATGCATACATAAAAAAACATATTTGCTTGAAATAGAAACTTGCAATATATCAGCTAAATAATATCATGTTCTTTTAAGAAAAATAATCAGAGTGTGATATCGTGAATAGATTACATTACAATATTCCATATTGATGGAAATAACCGGAATTTCTACAGACACGGTTTCTCCATAATTTCCTTTTTATTTGTTTATTTCAACTTCGAACGGAAATGTGAAAATGTAAGTTGTATGTGCCTGTTGGCTGGGTTTATGAATAGGAACCTTCAAACTACGAAACAATATTTCATAATAAAAAAATTGTTACGGTAACATAATACGCTATGTTTACACAAGACCAATACTACATTTCATAGAATAGATAGTTATGACTTTGCCTAGATAGTTTAGATATAAAAGTTAGCATTTTAGGTATAAATTTAATTGTATGTAGATTTATAATCACATATTGTACACAGCATTATACTATAAGTACTAATTACTCATTACTCAATAATTATCTCTACAACTTTATTGGATATACTTATTGTATATGCATTTAACTTGCTACTATTTTGCAAACAAATTAAAAATAAATGTTAGAGTTGCTTTTTAACTCGTTGTTTTGCGTTAGCTCTTAAAAATACAGTAATAAAAAGTAAACTCAACTTGCGTTTCCAACAAGAACAAGAAACAATTTAAAATATTAATGATGGCACAAATTTGTGGCCTTGTTACATATCAAGCAATGGTAAAAAAAGTAAAAATCTGCACTCTTCGCACACAAATATCTATGTCAATGCCAATTGGAAGGAACCAACTTAAGCTTCAAAGATGCAAGATGAATATAACCCGTAAAAACTTCCTTTTGTAAATGGTATTGGGTCAGGCTATTGCGTGATATATAAAAAAAGTATTTTCTCTAGGAAGCAGGGTGCTTTATGGACTGTTTTCGACAATTTCAAGAATGTTTATACAGTAAAAAGAATACACACAAGCGATTCGGAAAATGTTGTATACATTGCATCAGTACGCATTGTAAAATTGCGATTAATTTAATTGAATACAGGTGTGGAGTTAATGACGTCTCCATTTATACAATAAATATATTAATGAAAATAAAGAAAAATTGCGCAGTATATCATTGCTTCGGCTAATTTTTAGACTAATGATAGGAAAAGTGCTGAAAGGTGTGATAGATTTGGTATTTGTGTATTTAAAGGATGAAGCGGCAATGACGTAGATTTTTTTCTAGTGAAAATATCTGCCTTGAGATGAGTATTGATTGAATTGCATGCTTAGAATAATCAAATGTAAGTACTTTACATTTTTATGTGCTTCTACATGTGCTGCGTTAAATTTAAGGAAATAATAATATATTTATGATACGAATTATTATAATTTTACGATGAAAAAAAAATAATATAAAAGTGAATGAAAGGAGTGCTTCTCCACGTTTTCCTACTCTACAACAAAAAAATAATACTTTTTTCAGGCTACGATGACCGTAGATAATTAAGAATGGGCTACAATTTAAAAATATTGATGTAATAAATTTGTCGATATGAAAATGTGAAATGTAGTCGCATAGAAAATATATTATTGTCATTGTATTAAAAGACAACGTTTTTGATTTATTTAAGTAAAGACATAAGAGAAAACATGTATGAAAATGATGGTTGCTTTTCATTTTTCCCGATGAAAAGACAATAAAAACGTTCTTCAAAAAACAATTGAATAATTTACTGGACTTTGAAATAATTGATCCTCAATGATTGTTGGCTTATTCTGAAATAGTCTTTGTCAACTAAGGTTGGTGTTAACAACAGCAGAAGATTTTTTTAGGCGGAGTAGATTTTTAAAATGATTCTTTTTCTCGGGATGCTGCAAATGCAAAGAATGAGGTTTGGCATTTAATTATCAAGTCGCCAAATTTGAGGAGCATATAGTTTTTTTTTGGTTTTATATTAAAACTTACGGCATCGTTTAGAAAGTGCTGACAACCATAACAAAGCTCGCTATCATCGGAATCGTTTTGTCTCTGTAATTCACATTCAAGCATAAAAATTTCATAAATTCCATTCCTTTTCATTCATACATGGTTTTGTAGAAACTAATTAATAATTCGCCTTACTTTGCAAAATCGGCATGAAACATTTCCGGAGCTGATGTGTGTGGACTGCAACTTACTTCCTATTCTAGTCAGTGTGGAAACTGTTGCCTGGTATCCTCTTTGAAGATTAGTTATGAAATCATCACATTGTCTTTCCACAGAGTCGATCTTCATTTTTCTCTGCAATGGTAAGTACAGAGTACACCAATTAATGAACAATGCACGTTTCTCCCAAAAGAACGCACCGGGAAACATAAAATTCTCATAATACCTTTGTTCCCTTGCCGACTATGCCGTCAGTGCAATTATCCCCTAGTGTCTGCAAATACGCTCGAAGGTCATCATCAGAAAGATCTACAAACGGTCTTGCCATGGCAATTTCATCTTGTACACTTGATGTAAAAGACTGTAGACACATGAAATGAAAATAGCACTTTAGTTCTAAATCCTGCCAAGAGACTAAGCCAAAAATGCATATTATGCAACTAACCATTTCATCAGCAACTTGACATCCCCTTCCAAGTGACATCATTGAGAACATTTTCACTGCCAACGACGTTTGATCTTCAGGTAAAAGGACTTTGGAAATATTCAGCTGGTGAGCAACTGAATGTAAAAGGTTCCGTCTAGAAAATTTAAAATAGTTTGTTCAAATACTAGCTACTGACTAGCACAAGATTGATAAGTCACCAAACACTATATAATAGTGGACTTTGTGCTTACTTCAGAATATTAAGAAAATCCTTATCCTCAGTCTTGGTTTTGAATGATTTTCGTATTTCTGAGAGCTGATTGTCAAACACGCTGTTGAAGGGAAGTGGCAAACCATCAATCTCACTGCTTTTAAGTTTATCAACATTATCATCTTCACTTGCTGGGTTAGAACCAGAAATTTCTTCTGTACTGCTTAATTTCACTACAACAACGTCATCCTTTCCTTCAGACTCATGATATTCCTTCAACGACATTTCTAAACAACTTGTTAGCAAGGGGAATTGTACGCCACCACTAACGTCAGTTGCATATCTAGTCCACCTCAAAAGTGAATGAAGGTGTTGCTTCTGACGCCCTTCCACACCTGGACTTCCATTTAGTTCACTCTCTAGAAACCCCAAATCAAAGTCAAATTATATACTTAAAAATCACTGCATTCTGCATTTAACAATCGAGTCACAGCAAATATTCCTCATTTTACAACTTACCTAGTATAACAAATATTACAAACTTAAACGGAAACGGCAATTTGGTCGTGCTCCCATCCACCTGCTGACTCCTTCCAAAAACCATCGCATGTAAAGCCAAATTTATCAAAGCAACCGACGAAGGCGATCCATCATAACAAATTAAAACTTGCTCAGCCGGTCTAAACACCTCCCCAACAGTCCCCTTCGCAGGTCGTCCAAAGTCAAACAGTCGTTTCCGGAACCTAAACTCACATTGATACTTCCAACAGTTCCTGCCAATCATTTTAAAGTTCACATGGCATATTAAATCCATCCAATTAAATATACAAAACTAAAATCCTTCGAAAAATGTTTTTATAAAATAGATGTTTTTACCTGCAGTAAGACTTTCGTGCTTTCTTGATAATCACATCTGTTGAATCACACTCCGAACAAGCAGCCCCTGCAACAGTTCCCTTATCCATTTCTTAAACTTTAAATTAAATCAGTTAAATGTCAAACTTTAAAAAAAATCACAATTTCATCCAAAACTTCAAAACACATGCTTTCAACTTTGTTGCTATTCTCATGTAACAAAATGTAAACATTTCACAAGCACATGAGTTACAAGTAATTTAAACTTCGCAATAATTCTTATTCCGCCCCAAAAATTCCCAGCCAAAATGCATTGGTTTAGGTTACACTCTATGATGAGTGCACTAGGCGGTTCAGAATGGGCTCCAAGTGGAGCCATAAGACTTCTCTATCTGCCCAGATGATTGAAGAAACAAAGACGGATGTTTTTAGGAGGGCAGATGATGGATGATGAGATACCTTCAACCATGTACACATACTTTACTTGTACACATTTTTTGTGTACAAAGCCAGCTGTGTATGTGTACTCTACTCTACTGCATTGGCATGCAGCTGCCTGTTGCCCTTTTTTTTAGCATTTCTCTGAAAACGAGGGTTGCATCAAGTTGCATGCAATGCACCAAAATAGCATACAGAAAACTTCCCTCCAACTCTTAATCTCTCATCCCTTTTAGCTTGGTTTTTTAATAAATTTACATCCCTTCGCATTTTTTACTTGTTGCTGGTGTGGTGCCTTAACGTCATTTCATATTCAGTGTTTCTCTTGCACCCTCGTCCTTCGTTTACCTTCTTTTTTTGATCGTTACTTGTTTTTTAAATATATTTTTTTTGTTAATTACTTTTTGTACAAATTTTTCATATATTTATTTGGGAAGACTTTTTAAAGTTTTCAAAATGGTCCAGACGAGAATCACTGAAAATTTGCCTAAAAGACGGGCAGCGACTGCACGATCAGTTAGTGAAAAAAGAAAAGCCAAGTCTAAAGATTTAAGTTTAAATGAAAATGTGGAGGACTTGGTTCCTCAGCAAATTGCGGATGAGAATACTATCGAGTCGATTAGAAAGGCGTTTGATACAAGTTCCCCTGAAAATTTGCCTGGACGGGAGGCACAAATTATGGAGGTGTTTGACTTTTTGAATCCAAGGATTACACAAAAGTTTCCTGGAAGTATGTACATTTCTGGAGCACCTGGAACGGGGAAAACGGCTGTGGTTCGGTTTACTTTGGATAGGATTGCGAGGGAAATGAAGAGTAAGAAGAAGGCGTTAGCGTTCCATCAGATTTTTGTTAATTGTATGTGTAAGCGGTCTGCGAAGGAGATTTATGAGGTGATTTGGGATACCGTCAAAACTGCCAG
>JAQFZH010005346.1:0-10699 GCA_034695485.1 Entomobrya nivalis
CAGAGGTGTCCCAATGGATTCGGTACATAAGCAATATGGAGGAGTCGGTTTGGTGCCATGGCAGTTAACCAGTCAACCGGATTAGCACTTGAAATGAACATTTTTAACTGACATTTCATGTGCGATAAATTATTCATTAACTTATTTTTTTTTTAAGTATTCTATATTTGTAAATGAAATGTTTGTTAAAAATTGGTTTCGGGAAGCCTAAATAAATACATTGTCATTATAAAAAATTATTTACAGATAATGATTGGATTTAATGCAATTTTAAGACAACTGAAGTGTTTACTGGAGACTTGAAGCCTTACCATACGGCATTATGCATACTGCTATCTTTAGCTTAATTTTTTTTACATTTTCGATGTGAAATTACTTATCATCTGTCACAACAGGATTTTGAAAATAGACTGTCCTTAGCCTTCAACAACCTTGAAAGAGAAATTATGAAACGGGATTTAAAGTTGAACATGTTCGTATACCACGAGAAAGCGAGGCTTCAAACTGACAATTCGGTTAAAAGCCCGTTTTCCCCTTGATGGCAGGTTAATCATTGCCCGCAACTGAATGCAGACCTGCATCTACGCAATTTAATAGCGTGCATAACAAGGAGAAGTCAACCTCATCACCTGCAATTTAACATTGTTAACCAATGAAAATCCATTCATGATGCAATTGTATTGTTAATTAACATTTTCTGAAAATATATAATTCTTTCTCTTCGACAATCAGCAAAATGATCTACATTTATTTTGTGTAACAGTTTTCCCCCCAAGAAATACGTTACATAAAGAACGTGATTTTGTTAGCGGAGCAAAAAGAGTAAGCCAAAAAAAGAATGACTTTTTTCAAGAATCCTTTTATTTTGACCAATTTAATGACATATTGCACTTGATGAAATAAATGAAGCATATCAGTAAATTAAATCTTTGGACACAGTGAGTGATATTGGTAATCTGAGGAAAACACAAAAAAGTAGAACGTTATAATTGGGCATTTGTCATTGGATTGCATGCAAACTGACTCTTGTACTTCAGAAGGCATTGCAGTACAGTGGAGATGGCATGATGTGTTGCATTGTGATTTCAAAGAGAGTCATCATCATTTTTATACCGTTGTCAATTGTCAACTATGAATGCAACAGTAGCTCAAGTACACTTATGATATTTTGTGGATTGGAGAAAATACATTAAGGTATTGGTGTGCACATTCTTGTCTTGGCTATGTGGTCATTTACATATTTTAGATAAATAAGATATAAGGCAAGAAAGTATTCAAATAAGTTTGATGGGTGCAGTTTTGTCGGTTTATGGACACAAATCTAATTTACTTTGCTGCTCCTCTTATCGTCAATTTTTTTGTGAAGTGGCTGAGAAATATAGGCATGATGTATGTTGTATGTTCGAGTGATCGTGGCTATTTTAGTAGGCTTTTGGGAGAGCTTCGTGCATTTTTCATTTTTAGGTGCAGGTACCTGGCTAAGTACGCTTTATTTTTTTGTTGGATCTGTTACCTTTATACAATTACGATATTCCTCTATTTCCAGTTTAATTCGTTTTTTGCTTTAATGTAATTAGAGGTTAGTCATTGTATAATTATTAAGTACTTTTTTTATAGAAAAAGAGAAGATTTTTAGTTTTGAGAGAATACTTTTCAGTTCTTATAATTTGAATTGAGTTAGCAGTTTAGGCTGTGAGAAGAGACAAGGAGGAAGTGTTTTGTATTTAGTTGAAATGTGAGTTTCTTATAATCATGTAAAAATAATTGCTGTCAATGTGTCGAAAGCATTTAAAATTTGTGTGGAAATATTCACTAAAAAAGTGTGCTATTATTTTTCTGTAGGGCTAAAGGAAAATCGACATGTCCATTCTGTGGGGAAATGCCTCCTCAACTATCTGTTCATCTGCTTCGTCATATTGGGGAAAAGCGCTTTCATTGTTCCGTTTGTGGGCAGGAATTCAGCACAGAATTAAACAAGAAGAGCCATGAACTAATACATGGGCAAGAAAGACGTTTCTCGTGTGGAATTTGCAACAAAGGCTTTAAGGAAAAGACGAATCTGACAACTCACAAGAGGACAGTCCACTCGGAGGAGAAAAGATATCAGTGTCCTCAATGCAGCCACAAATCAAAATGGAAGACGAACCTTGAACAACATATCAGGTCTTGCCAAGGCATTCGATCCCACAAATGCAACCTCTGTGGAAAATCTTTCGCCCAAGCTGGCAACCTTGGAGCTCATATGAGAATTCACACTGGGGAGAGACCTTTCAGGTGCACAACTTGTCGCAAGAATTTCCCCACATCATCACAACTTGGGGATCATTCAAGAGTTCACAGTGGAGCGCGTCCGTATCGCTGCTCCAAGTGCAACAAGACATTTGCACAGAGGTCTACCCGCAACAGACATGAGCAGTTGCACTTGAATGAAAGGAAATTCCAGTGCGACCTTTGCCCCAAGGCATTCAATTTTGAATGGACTTTGAAGGATCACAAGTTACGTCACAGTGGTCATAAGGCATTTAAGTGTCCACTCTGTCCTAAAAAATTCGTGAATTCTAATGGACTTCGGAGTCATGTAAGGACGCATACTGGAGAGAAGCCCTACAAGTGCACAGCCTGTGCCAAACGTTTCAGCGCTAAATTTGCGTTGGAGGACCACTTTCGGAGCAAGCATTTGGGCGAAAATCCCTACATTTGTCGAAAATGTGGAAAGGAACATGGACGCAATTCAGATCTTCGCAAACACAAAAAGGACTGCAAAAAAGGGCAATCAAAGAATGCCATATGACCACTCTTTCACAACGTTTTAACTTTTAACTGCGTTTAGACGACTAACGACCGAGCTCAACAAATCTACCCTTATGCAAAATCCATGTTTGTAAAACATGTTCTTTATTTGCGTTTTAATTTTTGTGGTTTTATATTCCTAGTCGTATCCTAACATTTACTACATCAATTAAATTGTTTCACTTTCGTTACTCTTAGTCGTTACGTATAATTTTAAGAAATAGATAAAAATGATTTGACATATACTTAAATTTTGATTAGTTAGTATGGAATTTCGAATAAACAAAAGGTGTACATAATTACCCATACATTCATCAAATATGTATACCCTTTCGCTTTCTATATTTCCAAGATAAGAATTCCTTTTTATCCACCATTCATCATGATTACAATTATAGTGCGTTAAAAAACTTAATTTACTAGACTTTTGTCAATTGATATCAGCCACTTGCTTGTATTTTTTATCCAGAAAAAAAACTAATTTGTGGTGCATAATTCATATATTCCTCGATTAATTCAGTTTTTCCTGATAACTCCGTTTTTGCATGCAAAAAATATTTTTAAATGGTAAAAAAACCTTTAAACAGTTTAATGACTTGCTTTCTTCAGTAAATTGCATCTATGAAAGTAGTAATATTTCTAATCTAAGAGAAAGTCAAACGTCTCTATTTTTTATTGAAATGCAAGTAAGTAAGCGCATTAACATTTTGCATTGGAAATGGTAAAGTGTAAGTCAACATAATTGAGATTATCTAAATAGCAGCTTTGTTATTAGTGCAAAGTTCATTTATAAAGTGACAAGTGATAACGATGATGGAAGGCAAATTAAAGTTGACAACCTCGGGCAAATAAATGAGTGTAGGATTTACATGTATTTAGCAGGATAGCCGTAAGCTTGTCAACAAACAATAGACGTTCAACCCTTTCCTCTTCCGTTGCTGGTTTGGTTGGTAAAATATGTGGACTCATTATCCAGAGAAGAAAAGACCGGAACACTTTGATCTCTTCTGTTGAACGTTTTCAAATAAAACTTTTCCGGAATAGTGTGGTTGTGTACTGGTATGCATAAAATATATCATGTTCGCAGTTTACATCTTATTATTCATTTTATCAGAAATTTGGAGTACGTTTTGGAGGTTGGTACAAATCAAAATTTGAAAAAGCAAAAAAATATTTCTTAAAAAATACAGTTTTAGAACCCATGCTAATTTATGTCACTCATGTAGGAAAATTGGTTCTTACTTTATTTTCCTTGTGCCGACCTTAAAAACGTACTTGATTTCCTGAAAATAGATAATGGTAAATGGTAATGGCTAAAGTGTGAATAGGAAATTTACGCGGTCCTGGACACTTGTGTGCTGAGTTAGTCATGATGATGATGATGATCACGAGGAAAACTAATGCGTCATCTGAAATACCTCCACTATTTATGTAACTTGTACAATAGGTTGTTTCCTGGAATCCCTTAGGGCGACAATATATGTATGCATACATACATATATACTGCTAATGAAAAAAAATCAAATGTAAAACATGTGAAAAAGCAGTTAGTAGTTTTTTTTTGGTTCTCCAAATATTAATAAAAAAAGTTGCTAAATACACTTGAATTAAATAAACTGTTGGATAACCTTTGGGTATATTTTTTTGGCTTTTATTGGATTTTTTTAGTCAAATGGGATGATAACGATAACGATGATGTGCTTGGTAACCATGGCAATTACTCTGACGACAATATTTTTTTCTTTTTAAACACATATTTATTTTTAGTGCTAATATTTGTAAAAAAAACTTTTTTAAAGGTTTAAAGGAAAGAAGAATGAAATACGGCTCGTTTACTTGTACTGTGTACAGTAAACTTAATCATAAATTATTTAGATTGCTTCATTTACCCAAAATGTGACAATGACACTATCGATTACTTTTTTAGTTGTCGGTGTCGTCGCATAGAAAAAAGATTGGAAAATACGGCGATTAAACTCATTTAATTTCATTATTTTTTCAACTGCTTTGTAAATATTGGCTGAGCAACTTAAATTGCATATTTTGCATGCAGAATTGTACTACCACCACTGACGACTGACGACGACTTTATGAAAACGTTTGAAATTATTTGGTCAAATTATCGTATCAATTTTACGTCGGCGTCACCTTAGCTTTTTCCACGATTACACCTGTCGTTGTCAAAATGTGTCCCATTACCCATGTGTCGATAGTTTTCTATGAAACCTAAAAACTAGAACGATATCAAATGGACAAAAATAGCGCATCTGCCTCGCCTCACCGAGTTTAAATTAAACAAGGAAAATTGTCGTTTTAACAGCAGCATTTTCATTAACTTTTCAATTTTCACGTTATTTTGGACATGCAATGTCAATGTGAAAAAAATGTTGTTATGTATTTGGGTTTAAGCTTACAGCAGCTGAGGTAATTTTTAAGCGTACTTTTAAATGTAAATTGGTTTGTTACATTAAATTACGTATAAGCCATTGATGTACTATGACGACTTGCTTAGGTAACCAGCTCATTATCAGATCCGCATGCTTGTTTTTGTAAACATTATAAAATATTTAATCCTTCAGCCAGCATAAAATATCACTATTGTGGTTTTGGTGCTAATAAACCTTAAAATGAATGCAATGGACAGTGAACGGAAGGAAGAATACTTGTGGGTTGTTGGTCGGTGTGTAAAAAATACCCTGCATTAGGTTATGGGGCGATCTGAGCCATGCTGCTAAACAAATACTTTTTTTGCAGGTGTGTAGATCCTCATACATTGGCATACGCACTTTTTCGGTCTAGTCTCGCTAAATAACTAATTATACACTTATATAGCTTCCTTCACTGACTACTTTCACTTTCATAGAAAAAGTAAACGTGAAAATGGCACTAAACTAGGAAAACCAATGGCCTTACATTCCAAAAAAAGATAAGAAGTTTATGAGCTCCATTCCATCGAATAACATTAGATGTTATAAAAAGTAGCATTGTGGCTGTTAATAAATTATGTGTACAGCAATTTTTGTATGTCTGTCAGCTTTATAATCAAAAAAAATCTTGCATTCCCCCAAAAATTGCATTGATATAAAAAAGGCACGTACATTTATCGCTTTTCACGTGTTTGTGGTGTGTTCTGGCTTTTGATATATATTATCTTTCATTCAACCTTCAAAATATCTCGGTATTATTCTGCTTGTGCAGCATTTTTGGTTGATTTACATAAAATAACAGAAATTACTGGATCCATCCGGTGGTCCTGTAATATAAGTATGTATATAGTACGTACAAAGATGCTTAAAGCATTTCGTAGTTTGATGATTACTAAAACGACCGAAAAAATGTACGTTTATTTGGCAATGCTTTCCTTGTTTAAATATTATTAAACGGCGATAATAATCATAATGTATGTATTTGCTAGTAGCTAAAAAAATACCCCGACCGACCAACCTAACGTTGTAATAATTATGTACATACATTTTGCTTGCTTATTTCTCGAAAAAAAAATTATTTCCAAACTTTTAGAATCATTAATTGTTCGAAAGTTTATATCAAACATTCAGATTCACAGAGAAGTTTTTTTTCTGATGTTGTAATATTTATTAATATCGCCGCAATTGTTCTTTTTTTCTCATAAATTCCAACTTTTCAGTTCAAACTTCGAACTTTCCAATTTCCAAATATTTTAATAAATTCAAGTTAATTTTCAGCTCAAAATCTTTAGCTCATTTCAGAAAAAAATAGACGGATGTTTGCATAAAATTAATTTTAACGAACTGATCATATAACAATGCACGTCATCATCATCACCCTGTCCGTGTCCGATAGGGAGAAAAATTCCAATGAAATTGAAATTCCATTAGATATACACATTATGCTTTACACGCAAGAAATATCAATATCAAATATTAAAAAGTATTCCATGATAAACATTTGTTGCATCTTTTAGGCCAAATTCGTCATAAGCCAAAAATTTATGGTTCGTCCGATCCGATCCCATCCAAAAAAATGATTGCCTGATGGTCTCTTCATCATGCTCATCTGGAAAAAAGGGAAGCTTATTTCAATCTTTTTTTTCACACATAGTCAATATATAAGGCGGGGGTGGTGGCAGTTGTCATTTTTTATACATAAAAATATGAGAAAAGCCTACATAAATAAATGACTAGAAGAATAGCCACGAAAAAAACGTGACTTTGACAACACTTTTATGTAAATTAGGTATGTATGCTCTTTGCTAACGTAACGTAACGTAACGTGTGAGTTAAGTATACACAGCCTAGTTGGTTTGGTACACAACCCAAATAGGCAATTTATCTATCTATTTTTTTCTTGATATTTCACAAATGACCTAATCGTCTAGTTAATCCATATGGCAGCTTTTTTATACAAATACAAGAAAGACAAATAGACATATATTTTTTTTTACTAAAATGTAACTACACCTATTATCCTTCTATACTTATTTCTCCATTCGCCACCATTCACTTCATTGGCTAATCATGTAATTCCTTTTCTTTTTTATACTTAAGTGAGAGCATGCATTGATGAACACACGACAAGAAAAAAAATAGGGTTAGATATTTATTTTTCCTCTAGTAATTCTACTTGTTGTGTATTTCCCTTTTACTTTCACTTCGATTCCGTCTCCATCGTCATCATCATCATCATCTCCAAATCTATTACGCTTTTTTGGCCTTACTTATTTCCTTTTTTGGTTGTATAGTTGTATCGTAATAAGTAGAAAGTGCACATTGACGCAGAATGCTTAATCGTATCATAATGGATTGCGCGCATCACATCACTTGCCTACATAGTAGTAAATATGCTACCATTCTCTTGTCTTCAGAATAATAAGCACGAAGAAAATCCTCACTCAATCTCAAATCACTTTTTCAACCAGCCCACTATCCCATTTTTTAAGATGACAAATGCAAGGCAGAGAAGACAGAGTAACAAATAATCCATATTGATAAATTGCACTCGTCCAAAAGAAAACGAACACAAATGCAGATGCTCAAATCATTATTTTTCTAACATTACAACTTTACATTAATAGTAGAAAGTTCCCTTTTGTTTTACTATTTCAAAAAAAAAAATGTTTGTAAAGTTATATCGAAATGATGATCAATGATCATAAAACAAAAAATGTAAAGAATAACAATATATTTGACTCTAACAGCTTGAATAAATATTACATGTATGGGTGCTCTCCGTCCGTCCGGCCATCATCATTCAGCCCCAAAAGACTTTCGCATGGCTTGACTTTAATGTTTGCTCTTTTTTTCCTTTCTCCCACACCAAATTTTCTCCCTATTTACACAAAAAGAAATAGACTGATACAAGAAGAGATACAAGAGAGATAGGTTAAAATACATGTGAATGTATTTTTTATACATCATTATTATTTTGCAATTGTGAACAGTAAAAAGAGACAGACTGAATAAAGTTTTGATGGAGGAAAGGAAAGTTACCCGTATGGATAATATACACACATGATGATATGATAATATAGCTGTATAAACGTGTGTTCAACTTTTTAGTGCTATTTAGTGTGTTTGGTTAATGTGACGTAGAGCTGTTCTTCTTTCCAACGTTCCAAAACTGCTTGTTTCTCTGGTGGAGTTTTTTGCGTGGCGGATCGTGTGTGGAATGGATGGGGAGAGAGCGAGTATAAAACTTGTTGAAACTCATCCAAAGAAAAGTAGTTTGCCCTGAACGCTGCTTTCACTCACTTGTATAGCGGCAACAACACCAAAACACACAGCTATTCAACAGTCAACAGTGGACACGAAATCTAAAGCCATTTCTCTCTTTTTGAAAAAAATAAAAAGGGTAGCTACTTCCTCTTTCGCTCTTTTTATCTGGTTGCTCTCTGAGTAACCTTTGTTCTTGTTCTGCTTTTTCTTTCTGGAAAACATAAAATAAGCATAATTTGTGCTTTTGAAATAAATATTCAAAGTGAATTCCCTTTTTACATAATTCATTTCCGTAAATAATTATTTGTAATTTCAAACACAAATATTTTCACACTTTTCCTCGTGTAACTTTTTATTTTACAAAAGTAATCATTTATTTTTACAGTGACATAGTTGCAAAATATACATACTTGGTGGGGCTCTCCAGCTTCTTAAATAATAAAAATAATTGTTTATTAAAAAAGGTGAGTTTTCAATAAAAAAAAAACATTTTCCTCCATTTTTTATTTTATGATTAACTTCCTCTCTGATTAGCCTACACAAGCCACAAAAATAGAACATGTAGAAATCTTGAATAGCTTGTTTATTTCCGCATAAAGTGTTTTTATACTTGTTGATTAGTTAATTTACTGTTGCTTTTGCTCTCATTTCCCATCCCATCTATTTTTTCCCCTTATCCTCCAGTGTCCGGAATAAATAAGCATTTGTACTTTTTTCTCGCTTCATTTCACTTTTTGTACTTGTTAATAACTCATGTTTCTATACAGCCGCATAATATATGCATGCATACGCCTATGGCTTTACAATGCAGTATTGGACAAGAGAATAAGCCAAAAGAATAGAAATACTGTCCCATTTGCATTCTCAACCCATTTGGTTTTTTATATTATTGCCCCATAAAACAAAAAGACAAAAGAACACAAAACCAAATAAACAAGCTATTTTTTGTGCATGTTGTGAATTGCTCCAAAGAAAATATTTTTTGTGGTGAAAAATTTGTAGTCAAAAGCAAAACAGCAAAACTAACCCAAAAACTACTAAATGTATAGCTTAAAATAGTACAACTGCTTATTTGGCCTTACTCATTCGTAAAGCTTAGTATAGAAAAAAATATTTATGTATAAAATTTTGATGATATTTATATCCTGTCTTCCATTAATTCCATCTTATTACATTTCTTCTTGATTTTCTTCTTTTTTTCTCCGACTTTTCGACTAAATATGCAATTTCCTTTGTTGCCTTGCCACTGCCGCCACCGCCGCCTCCAACTGTCGCCTTGATCAAACCAAATTTGTTGGAATTGCAGAGAATTCACAAAGGAAAATAAAAAGGAAACCGTTTTAACAACTAAACAACTTAAGAAGGAAGCGTCGTTGGGGTGTTTCGGTTCGGTGGTGTAAACCGATATATTTTTCTCAGATTTTCAATTTTCAATTGGGAGAAAAAATATTTATCCTTCTCAATTTTCCACTTGGCTTCCCTGCTTTTCTTCATATTTTTTTTCTTGATTGAGACATTCTCATCATTCCACCACCCTCTTCTTCTTCTTGCTACGTTACACACACAGCAGACGATTCCGGAGTAAACCAGTTTCAAGATGTCTTATCTTCACTTGGTAAGGAAACCTAAGATTTTTTATACTGTTTCTTTTTTGGATGCCATTCAAAGTAAAACCATTTATCCTATTTAATATTGTGACAATTTCATCAGAATCATCATCAAATTAATTATCTATTTTAATTGATTTTTATATTTTTTATATGGATTACATCATCCCTATTATAAAAAAGCATAATCTCACATTGCCCCAATTCCCTCAAAATACATTGAAATTGATTGAAAATTTGAAATGGGATACCATTCCCATTGACTTTACACACTTTATATAAAGCGTGTGTATATTTACTTAGTCAACTTGTCAAAAAAATCCATTCAACATATTAGCATTGAAATTTGAAGAGGAAGTAACAACCATTTCCTTTTTTAAATCGTGTCGCATCGAAACGCATTGGATTGTCCTAGACAAAATAAATAAATTATGAATTAAAGTTGCAAGAAAAAGAGGATTGTGTATTGGCGTGAGAGAGAGAGGTACTCAATAATTCAAAGGTGGATTAGAAATTGACATTCGATAAAGAAATTTCTTGAAATGATACATTAGCTAATCGATACGCTTTATATTTTGTGCATTCGGATAAATTCACTCATGAAAATAA